>VUQK01011548.1:0-20584 GCA_015106715.1 Bujurquina vittata
AATAATAATAATAATAATAATAATAATAATAATAATAATAATAATAATAACAATAATAATAATAATAATAATAATAATAATAATATGTATTATCAGGCTGTCCTAAACGCTCCCTGAAAAGCCTTCAGCTGATCCAAAATAATGCAGCTAGAGTATTGACAGGGACTAGAAAGAGAGAGCACATTTCTCCCATATTGTCTTCACTTCATTGGCTCCCTGTTAGATCTAGAATAGAATTTAAAATCCTTCTGCTCACGTACAAGGCTTTGAATAATCAGGCCCCATCTTATCTCAAAGACCTCATAACAACATACCACCCCAGTAGAGCACTTTGCTCTCAGACTGCTGGATTACTTGTGGTTCCTAGGATACTTCAGAGTAGAATGGGAGGCAGAGCCTTCAGCTTTCAGGCCCCTCTTCTGTGGAATCAGCTCCCAGTTTAGATTCAGGAGACAGACACCCTCTCTATTTTGTGTTAAATAATCGTGATTATGATTTTTCCATAATTGAGTAGCCCTACGTACAACACACCTGCACAAACATAATGCGGCAGCAACATTGGCCACTTACGTAGGTTGCGTAAGTAGCCCCACAGATACTCAGCGGTAATTCAGGCCTAACAGTGAGTATCTAACAAGCTAGCATCTCTGTATAGCTCCTCCGGCTCCAGAGAACCAGCATCACGGTGCAGCAGGTGACAACCATGATAAAAATAACTGCTGGCTAGTTAATACACAGGAACACTACGAGCAGAAGGATGCACTGACAAATGTGTTACTGAGACTGGGATGTCCACACCACTGTGTGACACACAAATTCAAACACATAAGCTTGTAAAGCTGTATTTGAGTTTTGATTCCTTCAAATGCTCAGAGTTCAGTTTGTTCTTGTTTTTAATGTTTCGCTGTGTTCTGTTGTGAACCACGCGGCACTGATGTTAATCTACTGCACTGACGCTGGACCTGCTGTTGGGCACTACAATTTATTCTTGAGATAAATATTTTTATTAATACTTTTCAGTTTTTGAGATAAGAGTTTATTGGATTTTTCTTTATGTTGCTCCCTGTTAATGTCTCATGATGTTTATGTGTGTCCTTAACATTACACACACATTTAGCACATATTGCTTGTGAACTGTTGGTGGCGGAATACGGTTTTCTTTTTAATGGTATAATTTGTTGAGGTCTTAGTTTTTCTCCTTGAATCCTGCACCTGACAAAAAAAACTAAAACTAATACTAGAACCAAGGACCAAAGGACGGATTTCCACTGGTCTGATGTTCATTCCGTGTGTTCCGTGGCCCAACCCATTTTCTTCCTCTTGTGGCTTCTTTGCAGCAATTTGACCATGAAGTCCAGATTCACGCAGTCTTCTCTGAACAATTGATGTTGAGATATGTGTGCTACTTGAACTCTAAAGCATTCAGATGGGTTCTTATCTGGGGTGTGGCTAACTTTCAGTTTCTGAGGCTGCTAACTCTGATGAACTCGTCCTGTGCAGCAGAGGGAACTCTTGGGCTACCTTTCCTGAGGCGGTCCTGATGAGAGCCAGTTTCATCATAACGTTTATTCTGCATAGGACTGAACCTCCTCAGCCAGATCATCAAAAAGACTGGCTACGGATACCAACTACAAAATGGAGTAAACATCAGCCACTTCCTCTACATGGATCATCAAGCTGTATGCCAGGAGTGAACAAGACACTGATCCACACCACAAGGATCTACTGCAAGGATATTGGAATATCATTTGTACTGGAGAAATGTAGTCAGATGGTAACAAAAAGAGGGAAGGTAGTCAGAGCTGTGGGGATTGCACTACCAGAAGGTACCATTGCAGACATTGAGAACAGCTACAAGTACTTTGGAATCCCACAGGCAACTGGGAACCATGAAAGAGGGCACTAGGAAAGCTGCAACCGCCAAGTACCTGCAGAGAGTAAGGCAAATCCTGAGGAGTCAGCAGAATAGGAAGAACAAGATGAGTGTATCAGAAAGATGGCCACAAAGAAACATGTGCTTAGTGAATAACTCAGGCAGCAGAAACCTGAGAAAGAGGAAGAGGAAGGATGGAGGGAACCAAGATAGCTACGATGTAGATGTGTTTTTTGCGGCGCTCCTCTTGGCACAAAATTTCAGTACTTGAGAAGCACCTTTTCTGACTCCGCTTTACTTCAGATCATATTTTAAGAGTTTGTTACCCCGTCCCCGTTCGACCTACATAAAGTAAACCGCGACCATGTCTGGCAAGGGAGCGAGAGGTGGAAAGGGAGCCACTCAGCGCTAACTTAAGCTATGGCTAAGTACAACCAGCCTATCAAAAAGGCTCCTCACGCACCACCAGATAAGTGGGACGAAGTGTCACATTTTTGGCAAAAAATGTTTGATAAGCTGCTGCAGTCTTTTAAAAAATGGTTCCATAAGTTTGAACAAACCTTTCAGTCTCTTTTGGCCACCCAGCAGGGTGAGAGAGTATCCTCTTCAGAACACCAAGCTGCCGACGATGAGAGCAGAATTCACATCATAGAACCACAGCTAGCTGCAGCAGAACAGCGAGAAGCTGCTTTTCCAAGCTGCTTTTCAAATCTAGGAGGGCCATCCAGACACAACAACATTAAGATCATTGGCATCCCTTAAGGTGAGGAAAAGGGGAAACCAGCAGATTGTGTCTGATTTAATCCCCAAACTGTTTGGAGAAGACAACTTTTCGAAGCCGGTGATCATTGACCGGCCACACCACACACTGCAACCTAAACCACCCGAAGGCTCCAGACCCTGCAAGATCATCGTGCAGGTGCAGCTCCCGCAAGAAAAGGAGAAGATTCTGCAGTTAGGAGCATGGAGTATGGCGGTCAGCAGATTTTATCTTTCCCAACTTCACCACGGAGGCTATGGTACAACAATGGAGTTTCAGAAAAGTGCTGCAGGTGCTCAGAGAAAAGGAGATTCGGCCTTCCCTACACTTCCCGGCTAAACTTCAACTACATCACCAAGGACAAGTAAAAGCATTCAGCAGTGCACCTGAAGCAAAAATCTCCATAGACCAAGAACTTTTGTTTAAAGTGTCGTCAGCATACACAATGAAGAGGGTCTGAATGTGGTAAAATATAAATGCTTCTATATCTTTATATACCTTATTTTTATATTTTGTGACATGCCAGTGAGGCACCACCAGGTAGTGGTGTTTTTTTGTTTCTTTCTTTTCTTCATTTCTCAGCCAGTGGTCCTACGTAAGAACGTGAGGACCTCTGCTTCGCATTTGGAAGCACTGTTTCGAGGTCATGTTCATATTTATAGTTGACAGGATTCTAATTTTTTCTGCTTTTAGTTCATTGTTGTTTTTGCTGCAAGATGAACTGCAAACATTAAGATGTGTCATTATGAAACTGCCGCTGTTCACATACTGCTTAACGTCTGGTCCTTGTTAAAAGACCACAAATGAATAAAGGGTTTGGACTCTATCTTTGGTCTCTTGGAATCTTTGAGGTCTTGGTCCCTCAATCTAATGTGGTAAAGATTTGCACATTTAAAATTGCTAAAGGCCGCTATCATATTCTTAAAATAAACATGTTAAAGCTATCCAGCAGAGCAAACTCAGGATAAACTGGATCTCTCAGGTATATCACTCACCTTTCATGTCTGAAGGGGTGTGGCCATTCTGTTTTGAAAATCTGTGCCCTTTCATTGCCACTCATCAACAGTTGAGCCTAATGGCAGATTTCTCATTGTAAGAGGACAAACTCTCTCCCCATCATACTGATAAACATTTAAAGGCCAAACATAGATGATCCCACCTTTTTTCACAAGGTTTTTGAATTACCAGATGATCTAGCCCACCACATAGTGGTACGAGGTGACTTCAACTCTATCTCGACAGACTGTCATCTGCACATCTGACTGACATTTGGAGACTACAGCACCCTGCATATTTCAATGACTGTGTAACAGGGGTGTCTAATTCTGAGTATAAAAATTAGACTAAGAGAGAGAGCAGAGTCAGACTTATGTGAAGCTGCACCGACTGATTATATTAGGTGCTCAGACAATTCTGAGCCAGAGGACTCTGTAACACTTCGTGTGACGTGTGTGTGTGTGTGTGTGTGTGTGTGTGTGTGTGTGTGTGTGTGTGTGCGCGCGCGCGTGCGTGTATGTGTATTAAACATGAGTGTGATCCAGCATCTGACTCGGGGTGATTTAGGAAGAAGGTTTGTCCCTTTAACGCCTTCAAAAACAAAACACTTCCTTCTTCTCTCAGTAAGGCTAATATCTGTGTCTTAATGAAAAATGAAAAGATGAAATGGGAATGGCTAACCGGCTGTTGTTGAGATTATACACCCTGATCAAACACGGTTTATCCCTGGCAGGTATTCCTTTTGCAATGTCTGCAAATTTCTTAATATTTTGTATTCCAACAAACAAAAGGGATGGGGCTGCAGCTAGGTACACCTGGCTTGTGTAACCTAGCTAATTTAATTTGTTTTTTGTTACCTGGCTGACCTTACCTGGTTGATGCATAGCACAGGTGTGCTGAACTCCTGGCTCAGCCGATGAAGAGTGGAAGAGAACGTGAGCAGCTGTCGGTTTCTGTCAAGCCAATCATCAGCCTGGAACTCGGCCCTGAACAGTGCTGCCACCGAGTCGACCACAATGAGGCGCACTAGACCGCGAGCCAGCAGGAGGGGGGCGCGGCGGTTCAGGCACACCTGGAGGGAGTCCTGCAGACAGACGGAGAGGTCATTGGGTCGTCACAGTGTCCGAGTTGACATCACGCAATCAAACTTACCAGGTTTGCGGTGTGCTCAATGTACACATGGTCGCTGAAGCGGAGACGTTCTATAAGGTCCACAGGAACGTCCGAACGCAGAGCCAGTTGTTCGCCAATCAGCTGCTGCAGACGCTTAATTGGAAACGAGTCCTCAGTGCAGACATACAGCGCACCTGGAACACGGCAACAAACAAACCAATAACACGCAGAGAACAAACTGTGACATCAGGCGTGAGTTTTTAGTTCAAAAACTGATCAGTGAATGCATCACAAAACGACTGACTGGACTCCTCATGATACCTGCTCCCAGCCCTCCGTGCTCTGCTGGGTACTGCACCGACAGGCAGAGCTGCAGGCCCAGCTGAGTCTTGCCTGCACCACTCTTTCCGGCCAGCTCAGTGACACCCCCCACAGGCAGACCACCCCTCAGCAGCCGGTCCAGAACCGGACAGCCGAGACTGAGCCGGGCGCCAGACATCCCATGCTGCAGCTGAAGTGCTGAACACACACACACACACACACACACACACACACACAAAGTTAATACATGTCATGATATCACTCTGTATGTCCTATGAGATTCCTTACTGACCTGTTATCGGAGGGTTCCTCCTGCAGGCGGCGGCAGCAGCTGTGATCAGCTGCTGGACATCAGAATAGGACAGACCAGTGAGTCTCTGCAGGTCTGGACCAGGAACACCGACCACATCCTGCACAGACTTCATGTGAGCTGCAGCAGGATAAGCACAGACCACAGTTACTATGGAAACAAAAAATCACAGCAAACAGAAAGTTCAAATAAAAAAAAAGTCACTTTACCAAAAAATGAGTGCAGCTTATACGTTGTGATAGAAATGCTGTTTGTGGCTCAAAATGACCATTCATGAGCGATATGACATGCTTCACAGATAGATCAACAAGTCATTTGCAGCCACTTAAATACAGGCAATCCATCCATCCGCTTGCGCTTATCCTTTTCAGGGTCGCGGGGAGGGGGGGCTGGAGCCTATCCCAGCTGAGAGGCGGGGCCAACACAGATAGACAACCACTCACGCTCACATTCATACCTATGGGCAATTTATATTAGCCAATTAACCCCAGTACATGCATGTCTTTGGACTGTGGGAGGAAACCGGAGTACCCGGGGGAAACCCACGCAGACACGGGGAGAACGTGCAAACTCCATACAGTGAGAGAGAGGCCGGGCCAAGGTGGAGTCGAACCCAGGCCAGATGGTATTCAAACTGTGAGACAGCAGTGCTAACCACCGCGCCACCGTGCTGCCCAAAAAAGATGTTGCCTTGAGCGGGATTCGAACCAGGGCTCTCTGCTTGTCAGCTCACTGCTTTACTCACAACACCAAGAGCGAAGTTAAATCCCTTTATAGCAAATGTGGGAAATCGCTTTTTGGCACAACACCGGTAAACAGTGAAGTGTTAAAATGCGACATTTCTGCTGAGACTCTGGTGCGGCTGTTACCTCTCCTCAGGGCGGCCCTGACCCGTGGGTGGAGCTGCAGCTGCTCGCAGTTCATGCCCGCGGAGCTCCCGCTGCCCTCCGTCTCTCTGTTTGCTTGTTTGTTTACTTCAGAGGCGCATCACCGCGTCAAAAATTACGCGCCCAACGGCACACGTCATCACAAGACGCCGGGTGGTACCATTCAGCTTGGTCTAAGGGAAGGACGCGGGATTTATGCTCAAAATAAGTCAAACCAGGTCCGTTTCATTACGTCGCATCACTATGAAGTAATAAACCTGCCCTAACTTATTGATTAACTTATAACAGGTACATGTTTAAGGATTTAATTACGCAGATTCAAAAGGCTTTCCTTTTCCACACCCCTGTTATCAACTCACGTCCCGTCCCCAGTGACGTCACTTCAGCGCGCCAGAGGAAGAAAACAAAAAACAAACTGATCAGGAACCGCTCAATGATCAATAACTGATATTCATCGATTCAACGAGCGAGAATGAGACCGCATGGGTTCTGAGAGGCGGGAAAACTGTTTCTAACGGACCGGTAGTTCTGTCGGTGAGTGAATCCGAATCACCGGGCGAGGAGGGCGCAGACCGACTCGGATCTCGGTCCTGCTCTCGGTCCCGGCCCGGGTCCTGCGCAGTTAGTGTGTCCGGTTTGCGGCCGTGTGTTTATACGAAACTTCAGCATCGCGATGTGGTTGTAAAACATTTAGAAGCTGTTTGTCCCTGCTGTATAAGTGATCAATCACCCTGATCGGCAATTCAATGTGATTTTTGGCACAGAATAGGAATGAACCTCAGCAAGAGAGAATCCATGTGTGTAAATGGGAGGGAGACAGGTGTAGAGGTGGATGAGTTTAAATACCTGGAGTCCAAAGATAGGCGAATCAGAGAGTGCAGCAGGATGGCGCGGGTGGAGTTGAGTTTAAGGGGTGATCTGTGACAGGAGAGCAGCCAGAGTGAAAGGGAAGGTATAAAGGTGGTAGTGAGTCCTGCTATGATGGATGGTTTGGAGACGGTGGCACTGACACAAAGACAGGGGGCCGAGCTGAAGATGTTCAGATCTTCACTGGGAGTGAGCAGGATGGACAGGATTAGACGTGAGTCCATCAGAGGGACAGCTCGGCGTCAGAGAGGGCAGAGGAGGATGGAGCTGCCAGGCAGGAGTCAAAGAGGAAAAGGTTTATCCATGTAGTGAAGGTGGACATGCAGAGGGTTGGTGTGACAGAGGATGATGCTGGGATAGGGAGACATGGAGGCAGATGATCTGCTGTGGCTGAAAGAAGAAGAGGAATTGTTATTTATTGAGTTAGCGAGTTTACAGTGAAGCTATTCTACAGTCATCACAAACAAGAAATGACAGTGACTTGTTTCCTGTACTAACCTTTATACTCACTGCCATGTGACAGCTTGATATCTAACCTGTCTCTCCTCCTCAGGTGCTGCTGACCTTTGACCTCCACCATGAGCTCCCGGGTGTGCAGGACCTGCGGGGGGTCCGACATTGACGTGGACCAGGCTCGTGGCAGCGCAGTGTGCACTGGCTGCGGCTCGGTGCTGGAAGACAACATCATTGTGTCTGAGGTCCAGTTTGTGGAGGGAAGCGGGGGCGTGTCATCCGCCGTAGGACAGTTTGTGTCTGCTGATGGTAAGACCCCAACACTGGTGCCAGTAACACCAGCAGCAGGTTAGAGTGAAACAGGAAGGCTTTTGCGGCATCGAGCGGGTTTCAATCAGAAAATTTATAGATACGCCACACACTGAACACTCTGGTTTCAGACATCTCTCCGACCGGTTCAGTTACTGAAATAATGTCACCTTTTTTCACATGATGCAGAGGAAAACATGAAAAACAATGTTCTCCATCAAGCCGTTTCCTACTGTGTGCTGGCCATGTCTCTGAGAAAATCAGTATTCTGAAGCGGCTCTTTCCTGACACCATAATCACCCTAAAACTGACCTCATCTCCAAATAAGCTTTCCATCAGTGGGATCAGAGACATGTCCAACATGTCAAAGCATTTATCTCCCCGGGTCCTGTTGTTTTCTTCATCTTTGCATGTTTCATTGGAACCAGGAACTAAAGTTCCAGCTTCATATATTTTGCCAAAGCAAATTCAATTTATTTATATAGCACCAAATCACAACAGTCGCCTCAATCATCACTGATTACTTTCATCCAGTTGTCCACAGACCACGCTAGTTTAATTGTTGCCCGCCGTTTAGCATATTTGGATTTGTTTTTAAAAAAATGCAAATTACAAAGAGATCCTATAACCTTTTCCTCTTCTTCATCTATAAAATAATGTCAGTGATCACCACTGAATTGGTCTGAAGGATTTTCATGAAGCCATTGGTGGTGACCTCCGGCCACCCCAACAGGTGCTCCTCTGCTCCGGTGACGACTCCCTTTGTGCTCGCCGGCCCGTGGCAGCGGTACCAGCCTCCTCTGCAGCCACAAAGGCAGGAGAGTTCACAGTGACGCCGAGCTGAGTCTGTTGCTGTCTCACTGTGAGCTGTCCTCAGGAGTCTGAGTGTACTTGCCAAGTAGGAAGTAGCACATATGCAAGTACAAACTGTGTGTACTTAGTACTGAGAAACACCCACTGAGACAAGGACTGGATGAGTGTTAGCCCCACCCCGGCTTTGATGAGTGAGGCAGACAAAAAATAAATTCATGAAGCACTGCAGAATAATTAAACAGCCAAATAATTACATTTGTTTTTACAAAAAATGAATTTATATTTGAATTGATAATAAATGTAGTTAATTACTATTTAATGAATTATACTTTTAATGATTTAATTTATCAATGCATTCTATTTTGGCAGTTTTAGCCCTCCATACGTGTTCTACTGCCACTCCATTTTCCTCTCTGTGTTCTGCTACGGCACCTTTCAGAGTCAGCAGGTTATTTATTATTTGTTATTTACTTGTGTTTTGGTTTGGTGGACAGAATCTGTCATCTGCATCTGCCGGCTGTGGGCATAGATGTTTTTAATGCTGCTCGACGACTGTAACATGAAGCAGGAACCACTGCTATGAATACAGGAAGTGTGCACAGTCCTCACCATCCAGTGCGTGATGCTCAAAGGGCAGTTTGTAGCCGTTTGTGGCCTAGTGTCCTGCAGGTTTTAGATGTGTCCTTGATCCAACACACCTGCATCAAATATAGAAGTCATTAGCAGGACTCTGCAGAACTTGACTGCATACTGAGGAGGTATTTCAGCCATTTGATTCAGGTGTGTTGGATCAGGGACACATCTAAAACCTGCAGGACACTGGGCCACGGGCCCTGGATAAGAGAATCACTTGATTAGAGCATGCCGTAGGTATTAAAGGTACTGCACTGCAGTGGTTTTAATCCTATTTATCAAATATACTCCAATTTGTTCTTGTAAATGGGGAGTCGTCTTCACACACTAATGTTAATTATGGAGTTCCACAGGGTTCTGTGCTAGGACCAATTTTATTTACATTATACATGTTTCCCTTAGGCAGTATGATTAGAAAGCATTGCATAAATTTTCATTGCTATGCAGATGATACTCAGCTTTATCTATCCATGGAGCCAGATGACACACATCAATTAGTTAAACTGCAGGAATGCTTTAAAGACATAAAGGCCTGCATGACCTTGAATTTCCTGCTTCTAAATTCAGATCAAACTGAAGTTCTTGTGCTTGGCCCCACAAATCTTAGAAACATGGTGTCTAACCAGATAATGGGCTCCAGTAACACTGTGAAAAATCGAAATCCTTTGCAACGCTACAGTGATTGGGACAAAGGTCAAATAATCCCCTAAACACCTGTCTGTCTGTCTGTCTGTCTGTCCAACAGGTCCAGTTAAAGCTCCTCTCCTTGGTTCTGGTTTCCATACCAGCGTTGGTAAAGAGTCCCGAGCTCAGACACTTCAGAATGGTGAGTCCTGCAGGGTCCTGGTCCTGCTGTTTGGTAGATGCTGCGTGTCCAGGTGAGCAGCAGGTGTAACGCGGCTCTGTGTGTGCAGGTAAGCGGCAGATCCAGCAGCTGGGCAGTCAGCTGCAGCTCAACCAGCACTGCCTGGACACCGCCTTCAACTTTTTTAAGCTGGTCGTCAGCAAACACCTGACCCGAGGCCGCAAGACCGAGCACGTCATCGCTGCCTGCCTCTACCTGGTGTGTCGCACCGAGGGCACGCCACGTATCCTAGCAACTGCTCTGACCCACTGAGCATGTGTGATTTGAAGTGAGATAGCCAGTTTGCAGAGACAGACCCTGAACACAACATTGATCCAGTGAGACCACAATTGCCTGCAGCTAAGTAACTGATGGGGTTATTGTACCTGCAGCTCAGGTGTGCAGCTTGTTTCTTCTGCACAGGAGCATTAGGACTTAAATAAAAATGCTTTTTAAACTCTGACAGGATAAAGGCTTAAATCACACAAGGCTGTTGAATCAAATATTAACACAGACTGTATCCTGAGGAGTATAAACCATCAGAGCTGCAGGTGGACACACTCCAGCTGTCAGGCAGGTAGAGATTTGTCACATTTATCCATAACCAGCAGCACTGAGGTGTTCATGATCTGAAATGTGCTGCAGATGTTCTGCTGTTAAATATAATCAGAAACATCTGGAACAGGTAGCAGGCGTCAGAGCTGCTAAGTACAGGAGAAATCACTGACAATTGTCTGCTGGGACGAATCAGCACAGAGTGGTAAAAAATCCTTTTACAAAGTCCTGGATCCAGATGGTGATCCGGACCACCACCAAAATGTATTCAGTTGTTCCTTGTACCCACTCCCAACAACTCCAGACATTTTCATTGAAATCTGCTCATCATTTTTGTTATCCTGCTGACACCTGTAGGTGTTATCTACCTATTGGTGGGCGAGGGAACGAGAATTTAACTATAATTAATATAAATATACACCAAGCCTGTTCAGTCTTTGAAGACACGGCCTGAGAATTTAACTCATGATTAATGACTGTTATAATATCAGAACTCATGAAGGATTTAAAACAAACTGAAATTAAAGCCGCAAGCGGCGATGATTGGACCCTCACACCCAGCGCGCGTTGACCTCTGGCGCACATCGAGCACTGTGCACTTGGAGGTTGCCACAGAGGGGAGTGTAGCTGGCTCACCTGGATGCTCTCAGCCCAGCAGGCTTCTCATTCTTTGGGTCGTTTGGCCTCCAAACGTCTCCCGCGTCCGCTAGGTGGCATCAGCAGGCACTTACTAATTAAAGTGCTGTATGTAATGCCTACACGCATCAATAAAATTGTAATGATCACAGGATGATAATTTTCTTTACTGCTGATTTCCTGTCACCACTAGGTGGTGTTTTGAGTACGATACAAAGCTGGTAGATGGGTGTGTCCAGACTCATTAACACTTTCATTATCTCTGTGAAGTTTGGGACAGATTGTACAATGTATGTTTGAGATGTGACAATTTGGTGTTCTGTGGTATATGACTGAAATCCCCGATTCAGAGGGTTGCTACGGCACCACTGTTTGAGATTCTATAAAACTCTCCATATCTTCTGATGAGCTTCCTTTGTAGATGACCTGGAGCCATTTTGGTCTCAAAGGGTCAAATGTAGGAGAAGATGATTCAAATACAAGGCCTAAAAATAGCAAAAAACGCCACAAAAATGACACCTTAAACTGAAGATGGCTGACTTCCTGTTGGGTTTTGGGTGTGGGTCCAAGAGACTTTTTTGTACATCCTAGGATGTTACATGACCCTGTAAAATTTCAGATACAAAGAGCAAGCACAGTCCTGGGGCTGATGTTCTAAATCTTTCTAGGGCTTGAAACTGAAAAAAGTCCAAATTCAGAGGGTTGCTACGGCAACACCATTCGAGATTCTATAAAACCTTGAATAACTTTTGATGAGCTACTTGTCTAGAATATGTGGAGCCATTTTGGTGTCACTGGGTCAAATGCCCTAGGAGGAGATGATTCAAATAGCACGTCTGAAAATGGCAAAATGTGACACTTTCAATTGAAGATGGCCAACTTTCTGTAGGTTTTTGGGTATGGGTCCAAGAGACTTAGGATGTCTTAGGATGTTACATAAGCATGCACAGTTTTAGATCTGTAGATAAAATATAGATCTGGGGCTACGCAACAAACATGGTATTTCATGATATTTCCAGGTTCCAACAGGTGGTGCTCTAACATTTAGGGACTTTATGCATATCAATGTGTTCAGGGCAGGAAGCTTATCAAACCACTGACATTTGGCACAGATTGGGCCTATTTGTCTTCATGGCAAAACATCAAACTTTACCATCCTGCCAGGGTCACGCCCTTTGGCAAAAACTCACAGCTTTGAAAAACATGTAAAACCAACAAGTCCTTAAGGCTTTCCAGGGAAAATTTGAGATGGTTCAAATATTAAAATATGTACAGGGGTTGGACAATAAAACTGCAACACCTGTCATTTTAGTGTGGGAGGTTTCATGGCTAAATTGGACCAGAATGGTGGCCAGTCTACATTAATTGCACATTGCACCAGTAAGAGCAGAGTGTGAAGGTTCAATTAGCAGGGTAAGAGCACAGTTTTGCTCATAATATTGCAATGCACACAACATTATGGGTGACATATCAGAATTCAAAACAGGACAAAATGTTGGTGCACGTCTTGCTGGCGCATCTGTGACCAAGACAGCAAGTCTTTGTGATGTATCAAGAGTCACGGTATCCAGGGTAATGTCAGCATACCACCAAAAAGGATGAACCACATCCAACAGGATTAACTGTGGACGCAAGAGGAAGCTGTCTGAAAGGGATGTTCAGGTGCTAACCCGGATTGTATCCAAAAAACATAAAACCACAGCTGCCCAAATCACGGCAGAATTAAATGTGCACCTAAACTCTGTTTCCACCAAAACTGTCCGTCAGGGTCAATATACATGGCCGGGCTGCTATAGCCAAACCTTTGGCCACTCGTGCCAATGCCAAATGTCGGTTTCAATAGTGCAAGGAGAGCAAATCTTGGGCTGTGGACAATGTGAAACGAATTGTTCTATGGTGAGTCCACTTACTGTTTTCCCCACATCCGAGAGAGTTACGGTGTGGAGAAGCCCCAAAGAAGCATACCACCCAGACTGTTACATGCCCAGATTGAAGCATGGGGGTGGCCACTATCCTGCAAGAAGAATGGCTTAAAATCCCTCTGATCACTGTGCAGGACTTGTACATGTCATTCCCAAGACGAATTGACGCTGTATTGGCTGCAAAAGGAGGCCCTACACTATACTAATTATTGTTGTCTAAAACCAGGTGTTTCAGTTTCATTGTCCAACACCTGTATGTGTTCAGGGGCAGAGGCTCATCCTTCTGAGCAAGTTTGCTCAAGTTTGGATAATGTAGGTGTAGCGACTATCAATCCGCTTCCAATTTTAGTCCCTTCTAGGTGCGGGAAATCCAGGTCCTAACGCGCTCAAATGTAGAATGTCCAGATTGGGAGATAAGTTTGGGGATGCTCCCATTTATTAAACACAAACTGAGTATCGAATGAAATCAAAATCCAGGGTGGCGCTCTATGGCAGCATGCAAAAGGAATGGCAGTATTAATCAATATGTGGATATGATGAAGCAAAAACCAGTATATAACAGAGAGCAGTAAAAAAACGTGTGACCTCCTCACACCCTAATCATGCTGCCCTTTCACCCTGACCCTTATATGGCTTTCCCCCACAGCGCTACCAATAGCAGAGCAAAATATAAGCCAGAATGTCAATTTGCATACGCACCAAATACTGCCACCAAACCAAACAGAATTACAGACCCAAACTATGCCCAGACACAGAAAACTACAAATGGCTCCTTCACAATTGTGCCCAATTGTGTAGACAGCACAATTCAACAAACACCAAAAACAAGAAAAGGAGCCATAAAAGTATTTAGTCCCAAAGAACTTCTTTTTCCTTCTCCTGCTTCAAAGGGCTTCTTGAAGGAGGAAGATTTTGGATATGGGCCTTTCTAACTGGCCTGTCTTTGTCTTCATCTGTACAGCACGCACAAGTCACTTTTCATCTGGATAAGTATTTGTAATTCTTCCCAGAATCCAGGAATTACGAGGAGCAGTATGATCCACAACAACCATGATGTCACCAGCAGTAAAATTCCTTCGGGGCTTGGTCCACTTCTGCCTCTCCAATTTCTTCTCTCAAGCTTGCACGCTCGTACTGCATTTCTGACATTGCATTACAGCATCCACGCAAAAACAAAGCAAAGTCCTGCAAAGCTTTGACATCTTCAAATTTTATAACTGGCCAGACAAACACTGTGTCCATATATGCCGAAGCAATGTGATGTTCATTTCCAAAATGCTCTATTATAAGTTGCTTTGCTCTATGGTAGCCCTGCTGAGTTGCCATATGCATGCAGCTCCTGACAAGGTCCTTTGGTTTCCCTCTGGAGTATTGCTCTAAAAAGTATAAACAATCCTGATAACTGTTTGTCTTTTCTTCCACACAATGTTCAAAAGCTCTTAAAAAAAGACATGCACTGCAATGGGTTGCCATCAAAAACTGGGATCTTATGCCAAGGACGAGTAGCTGATAACTGTTGCTGAACAAGCATTGATGTAATTTCATTCTGTTTTTGCATAATAGAACAAATGAGGTTATCTGCTGGAACTGAAGAACTGCTAAATTGTTGTTTTTGTACATTGTGCTTTACTTCTGATTATACAGCTGTGGACTGAATAGGAACAATATTTTGTTCTAAGTTGGCCTTTACAGAAGGTATCCCATCCAACTTTAAACCTGGTTCAACAGTGACATCACGTGGCTGTTTTCGGTATTGCACTTGATCTTGTACGTGTGATTTTAAGTTCCAGAAAACCTTAGGTCCTACATCAGGCGCCGACGTTGGGGGCGCTGTTAAGCTCGGCATAGCGTCAGATTGAATGACATTAGGCACGAACTCTTTCGCTTGTGGATTAAATTCAGTGTGCTTTAACTCTTTAAGTCTTTTACTGATGCAAGAGTTCATCCCATTGGACATTGATTGAGATCTTCTGCCTTCCAACACAGAAAGGCGTGCTGCTGTTGCAGCTATTTGCGCTTCTATTTCCACCTGTTCCTTTTGTTGTCGTATTTTATCAGCTTCCAATCGATGTCTTTGCTCCAATTCCTCTATTTCATGTTTTCTTTTTAAAGCGCTGGTTTCGCCAGTAGAGCTGCTTGAGCAGCCAGGGCTCGTTTGCGAGCGGAGGACGTGCTGGACACTTTACTACGCTGCACACTTGAAACCTTTGAGACACTGTCTTCAGGATGTACACCTTCCTCACCCTCATCATCTTGTTTCCCTGCTTGAATGTCATCAGCAGCAACTTTAGGACACACATTTTCATGGTCATCATCATCCACTTCATTTTCTTTGAGCCAAACCTGCACTTTCTTCACAAACGCATTATTTACCACACTTTTCACCTGAAACCAGGTATTTTGCCTTTGCTGCTCATCTTCAGACGATTACGATCATTTAACAAGGAGTTATGGAGAGAGGACGCATTTTCACACAGCATATTGAACCTTTGCAAGCATTGTTTTACTTCAAAAACATTTTTATTTGACGACCAAAGCTCTATTATTTTCGACTTTATTTTACTTGCATTTCTGAACATTCACTCCTTTCCTTCTGCACCTTTTCAACTGCAAAAGAAGCTCCCTTCAGTGAAAGTTTACTTTGTCTTTTTCCACTTTGTGGGCTCAATTTCAACATTCATATAACTCATTTTCGACTGTGAATCAACACAACAACAGGCTACGTTGTGCTTTATCGAACCTGAGCGCAGCCAAACGCTCCAGAAACACCACAAGGCACAAACACATTCCCATGAGCAGCTGCTGAATGTTCACACTCTGAGATATGAAAGCCACCACAAATCATTAGCCGTTTACCAGGCTATAGCATCAGCTCTGGAAAGCCAGAGGCCGAGTGCCCCATCATGTCATAAGCCAGTCCATCACGTCATATGTTAGTATTGAATAAGGATGACTGCACTCACCAAAGAAGCCAAGACTGGTAATGATCGATCTTACTTGCGATGACAGGGATGGTGGATGAATGAATATAGTTCCTTCGTTTGTCATTCAGATGAGCTAGGCAGGTGGGCGTGCCCCAAACTTTTCCAGGTGAGTTGTCCTCTTCATAAAGTGGCATATCCTTTAATCCGAAAGGTCGGGTTTTTTACTTCGTGTAGCGACTATCAGTCCACCTCCAATTTTAGTCGCTTCTGGGTGCGGGAAATCCAGGTCCTAACGCGCTCAAAAGTACAATGTCCAGACTGGGAGATACGTTTGGGGATGCTCCCATTTATTGAACACAAACCGGGTATTTTGAATGAAATCCAAATCCAGGGTGGCTCTCTATGGCAGCATGCAAAAGGAATGGATGTATTAATCAATATATGGATATGATGAAGCAAAACCCAGTATATAACAGAGTGCTAAAAAAAAAAAAACGTGTGACCTCCTCACACCCTAATCATGCTGCCCTTTGACCCTGACCCTTATATGGCTTTCCTCCACAGCGCCACCAGTGGCAGAGCAAAATATAAGCCAGCTTGTCGATTCGCATGCGCACCAAATACCGCCACCAAACCCAACAGAATTACAGACCCAAACTATGCCCAAACACAGAAAACTACAAATGGCTCCTGCAGTAGGTATGAAGGAGAGCCAATTAACATTTCATGGCAAATGATCAAAATACACGGGGGCAAAACGGCCACGCCCCCTTTGTCAAAAAGTCACCATTTTTTTTTATTTAGACTCCCCCTCGTGTCTAGACTACACAAACCAAATATGAAGTTGATAACTTCTAAAACCTCTGAGTTATTAGAGAAAGTATAAGTATACATCACCCTTTTAATTCTTTTTTGTTCTTGTGGACTTCTTACATGTGTGTACCAAATTTCATACGTGACTGTGAAACACAGCAGTGGGATTTAAAGGTGTCGCTGTAGAGCCATTTTGAAAGGACCATGCCTGAAATTATTAAAATACTTAGATTTTCACCAGACCTGACATGTGTGCAAAATTTCCTGCATTTTGAGCATGTTTAGGTCCTCAAAAAACAAATTTATTTGCCTAAATGTTCAAAACAATAGGCTGTGCTCGGGCCCTAATAAACATAAAAAACTGTCTGCTGCTGTTTGCTCTGTATATGAAACTACAGAGGACACAGCCAGGCTTCAGTGTGACCTTTCACCTCCAAACCTACTGGTTTTCCTCAGCTGGACCTCAGACATGCTGCTGGACCTCAGCGACCTGCTGCAGGTAAGACTCACCTGTCCTCAGAGATCTCAGTAGACTCTGTCCAGGCGTGACCTTTGTGTTCTGTGTCCAGGTGAACGTCTACATCTTGGGAAAGACCTTCCTGCTGCTGGCTCGTGAGCTCTGTATCAACGCTCCCGCCATCGGTGAGACATTTATTCTTTTTATATATTTAAAATGTGCGACACTTCAAAAACAGATAATCTGGTCTTTTACAAATCACTTCCAGTGGGATAAAAAGCTTTAGGAGGAACATATGCTGCCATCATCCAGATGTCTTTTAAAGGGAAGGTCCCACCAAAAAAAAGACAAAGTAGGCCTCAAACTACTGAAGAGCAAAAAAGAAGTACTTTATTAAAAAACAACTATCACATTTATCAGTTTCAGCATTTCACTGTCTAGAACACTTTTCTATTGAATACAGGCTTTAAGTAATTTTTACGTCATACCATTCAGATGTTTATTTCCATTTTACACATATTGATGTGATCTTGAACACAAAGGCAGGTAAAACTCATCATCCACAACACAAAAAGACAAACTGAAAATCCTCCTTTGTGTGAGACCACTGAGGAAAAGCAACAATGAAAGAAGCACCAGTTCAGGTTTGAAATAAATAAACTGTAAGCAGTAACTTCTCCTCCAGGCGCTGCAGCTACAGACCTTCACCTGCCAGGTGGTGCTGTAAGGCCTGAAGTTTAGGTTTATAGTGACTTCTAGTAGCAGGAAACAACTTCCTTTATTTATTACCTCAAAGAATCAGCAGCACTCCGTTTCACACAGACTTTAATATTCACCAAACACTTCTAACAAACCGGACAGCAGTCAGCTCCAGTTCCACGGTACAGTCCCGTCACCGTGTCTGGTCTCAATCAGAGCTCCAGGCTCTGACTTCCTGCCTGTGTTTGAGTCCTTCAGTCCAGGTTCTGGTTTAGCAGTAGAAGATGAGTTCAGGGATCTGCCCACCCTGTACCCCGGTGCCGTTGGTGCTGTCTGATGAGCACTGGAACTGGAAGGTCACTTTACCACACTGCACCTCAGTCATCCCCTCCTGACCGAAGTAACTCAGCTCGTTTCCGTCCAGGACGCCACTGACCGTGTAGAAGGTGTCCTGCTCTACCTGCACCGGGTGCTCGAACCACACCGGGAAGGTGCTGCTCGAACCGTCTGACAGGAACTTAGTGAGGTTCTGGGCCAGAACTGTTCCCTGCCTCTTTAGTTCAATCCTCACCATGTACTCAGCCTTCCTGCCACTGGATCCGTACAGACCGAGTCCAGCAACAAATATCCTGCGGTCCACGGCAAACTGGATGCTGTCACAGCGCCCCCTATATCGCCACTGGTTGCTGCGGTAGGCTGAGGACTGGAAGCGGTGACACCTCTGTGGCACCAGGCCTGTCCGATTCACCACAGGGAATTCCATTCTGGGTTTGTTGGTGGCTGTGAACCACAGGAAGACATCGTGAGCCTCTTTGAGTGTCAGCACGTCTGACTGTGCCGCCCCGTCTGCAAACTCCTGCAGTGTCATGGAAGGGAATCGAATCAGGTACAGGGCCTTACCCAGCACTGCACGCTGATTCCCGGGAGTCACCGTCAAGCCCTGCCGCCGACACTCTGCCGCCGCCCAGCACAGCACTGCCTGAAACACAACGACCTCACGGGTGTTGAGCGTTTCTCTCTGCAGGATGATCTCCAGTGTCGGCAAGTCGATCTCACAGAAGCCTTCAGACCGCAAAGCGAGCTCGGCCTGAGCGTCAATCACCTCCCAGCAGTGCTGCGTTAGCTCCGGCTCCTCGAATAGCCGGCTCTGAGACAGCAGCACGCAGGCATTCTTTGCCTCCAGGCTCGTCTCCAAGAAGGCCACGCAGGCCCTCGCCAGGGCGGGGACAATGTATTTCTTAGCAGCGTAAAGCGTTGCAAGCACGGTGTCGGCCTCCAACTCAATCTCATCGCTGTACAAGTACCTGAGACAAAGCACATGGTAGGATAAGGAGGCCATGTTGCAACACATGGTATTACGAGCATCCACAACCGACTGCACTGGGTCTGTTTACTGCCACTATGGAGCAGAAACAGAAGTTGCCTCTAAATGTCATGAACATGACACCATTATTCTGGTCTTAACTCCATCCCGTCTGGTCTCGAGCTCCACCATAACTACACCACCTGCCTTGTTCTCCTATCCTTCAGCCACCTTTTGAATACCTTTTTGATTCCAAAGTCCTGGTCCTAGAACTGCAGTCTCTGAAGCTGAATTCCTCCTGCCCACCCCACAGGGTCTACAGCCTTCAGGGGTCCTCCCCACCCGAAACTCCCTACCTTCAAATCCGTTCCAGTTTTGACAAAGATTTCATGGTTATCATCTTAACTCTGCTTTCCTGATTTTTTCTTAAATAATCTTTTTTATTTTACTGTCTGCAAGTTTGTAAGACACCAATAAAAGAAAGTGTTCTTGTTGTTAGTCATTTATTTTCTGTCAGATGATGACTTCTCAGACCCAGGAGGGTCCATTTATTTTGGAGAAAACTGGGTTCTCCCTGCTCCATGATAGCCCTAAACCTCCTTCAGAATACTGAATACTTGTTAAAGCAGGCAACCACATACATATGTCACATTTAAGGCTGCAACTAAAGACTATTTTGATAGTCGATTAGTCATCGACTATTGAAACGATTAGTCGACTAATCGGATTATAAATCATATAATTATGAAATGACACTTATTTAACTATCAGCTTTTACATTTAAGGTTATTCAAAATGCATACCTGTCAAGTCTCCCGTTTTGCCCGGGAAACTCCCGTATTTTACCCCTCTGTCCAGCCGTCCTCCCGTTTTATTATTTTCACGTAAATTTCCCGTATTTTAATATAATAATTTAAAAAAATTATTCCTGCCGCTCCAAACTGAACTCTGTCAGTAGCCTCGCGAGAACTGCCACCTGCAGTAGCCTGGATGGCAGTTCTCGCGAGGTTAGTGCAGACAGCGGGGTCGGGCACAGTGTTGCCAATTTAGCGTATTTTCAAACCCCCATAATGAGCTTTTTTTCCCCAAAAAGTGA
>VUQK01011549.1:3403-18166 GCA_015106715.1 Bujurquina vittata
AGTGTGTCTGCTATCTATTTCCCTCTGGGATCAATAAAGTACTCTGGTTCTGGTTCTGATTTCCAGTGAGAGAAAAGAGTGAGATAGACATTCACACAGAGATGGAGAAAGTTGTAAGAGACGTTAGATTCAAAGGTGTGGACTGCAGAACAAACTGAGGTACACTAACTTTGTGTAATTCAGAGATTGTATGAAAATACTGCAATTTCATGTGTGATAAACAGGTCAGCTTGCTGTACTGTATTTACAGTAAAGCTCTGTGTTAGACTGGAGCACAGTGGCTCTGTTCATGGTCAGAGGTACAAGTTACATCAGTGTAGCCGATATGGGCTGTTTTTTAAAATTCCCTTTCGCAGCTTGTATCCTACATTACAGAGTCAATCTGAGTCCATTCATTAGAATTAAAATTTAGATTGGAGTAATGTTTGTATTCCCATGAATTCATTTATATTATTACAATAATATATAATGAGGTTCAGTTAGCTTCACACAAAAATAGCTGGTAGAAATGTCCTGCAGTGAGCTACTTTTACTTTATTACTTTGAGTACAGTTCAGAGAAGTTGAACCAGTACTACCAGTACCAGAGTAGTTTTTAAACACAAGTACTTGTACTTCTACTTAAGTACAGAATGCCTGTACTTTTGCCACCTCTGGTTTTCCCAAAATGAAAACCATGCATTCTGCATCATTTGACAGCAGTGTAGATATTCTGTCTATAACAGGTACAGATACATACCAGATGTGCCAGGGTTTGTCTTTGATATTCTCCAAACAGAGCAGCTGTGAGACCTTGACTGAAGTCAGAGCTTCCCTCAAATCCATCTTATTAGCATAGAACAGAATGGGGATCCTCCTGTGTTTAATATCTGCATGGAAAGAGAGATTCAAGTTTCAACATCACACCATTAATTAGAAATGTTATGAACTTCAAATGAATTAACACTATTTAAAACTAAATTTAAAAAGTCAATAAAAAAACTTTTAAACTTTGTTTAATTTGACTAAAAATATATACAGTATTGTGAAAAGGTATTTGCAACTTTCTTGATTTCTTAATTTTTTTGCATATTTCCCACACAATTTTTCAGATTATAAATTAATAAATTTTAATATTACACAAGGATAACTCAATACAAAATGCAGCTTTCAGATCCTGATTTCATTTATTAAGGAGAAAAACGTTATCCAAAACTGCCTGTCCTATGTGAAAAAGTAATTGACCCCTAAACCTAATAACTGATTGTGCCACCCACTGCAATTTTGTGAATCTCCTGGAATATTCCCCAACGCGTTCTTGGAGTAATTTTGGCACACTGGCCACTCCTGTTCCGGTTTCTTCCATTTGTGGATTATGGCTCTCACCATGGTTCACTGGTGTCCCAAAGCCTTAGAAATGGCTTTGTTTGTAATCTTTTCCAAGACTGACAGATGCCAATGACTTTGTTTCTCAGCTGTTTCTGTAGATCATGACATGATATGCTGCTTTTTGAGATCTTTTAGCCTACTTCACTTTTCAGACAGGTTCTATTTAAGTGATTTCCTAATTAAACAGGTCTGGCAGTAATCAGGCCTAGATGTGGGTGGTGAAATTTAACTCAGCTTTCCAAAAAAAAAGTGGTTCATCACAATTAATTCACAATTTGACAGGGGAGGGGCGGCATGGGAAGCAATTACTTTTTGACTCAAATTTATTTGATGATCTGAAATACTTAAGTGTGAAAAATGTACAAAAAAACTAAGAAATCAGGAAGGGGCAAATACATTTTAATGGCACTGTATGTGAAAAAGTGATAAATACTCATCTTTCTGTAGCTGAGTGCAGTCATGACTTACAAGAGCTCAAGAAAGAGACACACCAGGTAGTAAAAGGTCAAGAAATGTGAACTTACCAGGATGATTTAGTAATGTGTCCAGTTCTTCTTTGGCCACAACCATCCTCAGTTTGTCTGCACTATCAATGACAAATATAATGGCCTGGCCTTCCCTGAGAAGACATCAGCTATATTAATACATACATCACCAACAAAACTTACAAAGGCTGTTGTTTTGGGATCACACTCACTTGTAGTAATGTTCCCAAAGGTTTCTGTATCTGCCTTGACCCGACATGTCAAACACTGTGAAAGAAAGACTACAAGAAGGAAAGAAAATCACTTGTGTAAATTGTATGCAGTGTATGAGACAAGTAACAAAATATACTCATCTGCAGTAGACATAATCAAGAATGTAAAGGCTGGCAATACATTATCATCGGGTTTTAATTTAATGTCAAACCACAGCAGCTACCTGGATGTCTTGAACTTCTCTATGCTGAAGCCAATTGTTGGGACAATGTCTTGTACCTGGGCCTGAAAAATAAATGCACTATGTTCTCATCAGCAGCTTCAAGTAGGAGCACACAGTGTAGCAACATTTAAGACAACATTCAGACCTCTGTCACACCAACCCTCTGCATGTTCTCTACGAACCTCCCTCTGTGGTCTTCCTCATTTCTTCCTGTTCCATATTTACCATCTTTTATTCAATATATTCACTATCCCTCCTCTGCACAGGGCCAAACCATCTCAGCCTTGCCTCTTAAACACCTCAATCTGAGCTGTCCCTCTGATGTACTCATTTCTAATCTTGTCGATTTTATTCACTCCCAATGAAAATCTTAGCATCTTCAGCTATGCTCCAGCTCTGCCTCCTCTCTTTTTGTCCCATACATCACAGCAGGTCTCATTACCATTTTGAAAACCTTCCCTTTCACTCTTGCTGCTTTTCTCCTGTCACAAATCCCCCCTGACACTCATCTCCACCCACTCCACCCTGTCTGCACTCTCTTATGCACTGTTTGTTGCTTTGGATAGTTGACTCCAGGTATTTAAACATTCAGATCATTACTCTACTACACAGTAAATATGGCGAATGTGGTACAACACAAAGATTAGTGATGCAAAATCTCTCATATAAGACAGACTTACATTCGAAGGCTTCAGTTTATTGATGACGGTGGTTTTTCCGCTGTTGTCCAGACCAAGACAGAGGACGTTCACCTCTTTCTTTAAGCCCAGCCATCCTGCCAACTTGTCAAACAGCCCCATTTGCTTAGCCAGCAACCATCAGCTGTCTGTATGATCCTAAAGACGCATACCATAAAAACAGTAAGATAAAATACAACAATTCTTTACAGCAAGTGCTGATAATTAAACTGTAATTCATGTGTCCTGGAAAATTCACAACATGAGGACCTACAGGCCAAAAAAAGTGTGTGGGAACTGACCACCTGTTGCTATTCACCTGCAATGGACATCAAATCACTCCTTAGCGCAACTTTGTTTAAATGTTATACTTTAGCCTAATAACACCAAAACCGTGCTACAAATAGTAAACGAGGTAGTCTAATATTGTCACACAGCTACTCAGCTGTTAATGTTGCTCGATAACAGGAAGCTACTTCCACGAAAATGATGGGCTAACCTGGACTTGAGTTACATTAGCGTTGTGGTAACAAATCCATCAGAGAATGGGAATGCGTCTTAGGTGGTGAACATGTTTCAAATTTCATTGTTAATGTTACAATCTTTATCGTTAGCTCTGACCACCAAAGGGACACCAAAGTCTCGACAAGTTCGCGTTTTTGTTGCATGATTAGCATTCGCATTTAAATACACTTACATGTGGCTGGTGTAACAATAATAAAAGTCGTTCATGTGTCTGCCCCACCAAATCCAACACTGAGCGTTATTTTTGGCGACTTTTGCTCGGTAACAGTTAGCCTAAGCTAACGCGCTTAGTGAGCTCTAGAACATAATTACCACTCGCTAACAGCTATTTCGTTAATCTCCTGTTGTTACTGCGGCTAGTTAGCCTTAGCCAACCTTTTGCCACAAGCTTTACTTTGGCATGCCAGGCTAACAGCTTTTAAATGCCTTCTGCGGGACTCGATATTGCTAGTGTAAACAAACAGTCTCAATCATGAAGGCAAACTAATTCACGGCAGCTAATGATGATTTTGTTATGGTTAGCTTGTATTATTCCGTGCTAGAGTAAGAGAGGTACTTTACCTGTAATTTTAGCCGTGCAAGGTTACGTTCAGGTCGCACTTAACGCTCTCTTCACTTCATTTAATAACCAGCATCAAACCGTTTTTTCATTCATTTCTCTGCTTCTTTCTCAAGCTCCATAACCTGCATAAAAACGTCACCGAATTATTTACACTGTGTTGCTGGGAGACCACTGCACTGACTGTAGTCTGCCCTCTGCAGGTTAGAAGATTCAAAGATTCAAATGAAATTCTGCCCACAATACCAAAATAGAAAGATAAATAAAATTAGCACGCAGTAAAAATAAAATATAAATAAATATATATAACTAGTGAGGAAAAAAGCTTGCTTCCAATATGACACTGTGGTATATTTAAATATGTGCTGAGAATGAATTAGCAAACAAGCTTTAGGCGATGTTAGTTATGGAGTGGGTGCATGGGCGTATTGGCACGTTCACACGCTTCTTACTGACAGCATCCAGAACAAAATGATAAAGCACAATAAGTGGAGTATGTAACATCTGAACGCCACAAAAACAGACAAAAAAAGAATACAAAACAACCATAAAACAGTCAATCTGAATAATAATAAACAAGAAGCCAATTTCTTAAACTTATAGGCTTATAGGCATTTTGAACCTATTGAGAACCATTTTATCAACTTTGCTGTCCAAAATCTTTTTAAGTGTAAATCCCCAGGGACAAAATAAAGAATTAACAATTGTAAGCCATAAAAAAGCAGCATGTCTCAAAATCTAAAACTGTGTACATACAAGCACCCATGTGACAAACTCTCTTGGCAAGGCCGTCTACCCCCTACAGAGGGCCAGGAACACAGCACTGCGATGAGGCGACAGGGAGGCCTTCAGGAGATCCAGAGCAGATCTAAGAAGGGGGATTGCTGTTGCCAAAAAACATATAGAATGAAAATTGAACAGCATTTTCAGGACAACAACAATTGCAGGATGTGGCAGGGGATCAGAACAATTACCAACTACTAACAAACCCCATCAATAAGACAAAGGAGCTTGTCATTGACTTCAGAAAACAGAAGGACACAGTACATGCCAGTCTGATGATTGTTGGAGAAAAGGTGGAACAGGTGGGGAGCTTCAAGTACCTTGGTGTTCACATCTCAAGGGACTAGACATGGGTAGAAAAGACCGGAGAAGTGGTGAAGAAGACGCAGCAGAGACTTCCTACAGTCCCTCCGGAAAACTGTGCTTCCACGAAAACTCCTCACCAACTTCTACCGATGCACCATAGAAAGCATCCTGAGCTATGGATGCATGGTGTGGTTCTCCAGCTGCACCTCAGAGGACAGAAAAGACCTGCAGCGGATCAGTAAGACTGCATCAAAGATCACTGGTCCCCCTCTCCCATCTCTAGACCAAATTCACTCTACCCGGCTGAGAAAGGGTCACTCAGGGTCATGAAGGCACGGACAGAAAGACTTAAGAACAGTTTCATCTACAGAGTCTTAAAAGCTCTGCTGTAAGCCAGAGCTTGGACTCACTGGACTTCACACTTTGCATCCCACTGGCCTTTGCACTTCATACTCCACACTTTATGGACAGTTAATGCCTGTATTACCTCATTTTTGGTTGCCATTTATATTTATTATATTTATATTTGTTATTTTCTTGTTTCTGTTTTTGTTCTTGTATATTTTAATTTATTGCATGTGCAATTTATAGCCTGTTCATATTTATATATTGCTGTGAAAAAAGGGAGAGCTGTCAAACAAAATTTCGTTGCATGAAAAATGTGCACTGTGACAATAAAGAATTTCTAATTTCTAATTTATGTCCAAAAAATGTGTCAGTCTCTTGAGTGACAATTAGAGGACTTGTTAGACACTAGAGAGATGGCATCCATGGACACCTGTGTTTGTGTGTCAGTGTCTAAAATAGACTCCCTGGCCACTTCATTAGGTATACCTGTTCAACTGCTTGGTAAGCTTCCTACCATGCAGTTACCTGCTCAGGTAACTGCATGGTAGGAACTCAATGCATTTAGGTATGCAGACATGGTCAAGATGACCTGCTGAAGTTCAAACTAAGCATCAGAATGGGGAAGAAAGGTGTTTTAAGTAACTTTGAATGTGGGATGTTTGATGGTGCCAGACAGGCTGATCTGAGTATTTCAGAAACTGCGGACATACTGGGCCTTTCCCTGCACAACCATCTCTATAGATTACAAAGAATGATAAAAACAAACAAATAAACAAACATGCTGTCATGTTAACATGGACCAAACAGTTTCAGTCACCATGCTGAATCAAAAGAAGGTCCAACCTAGCGCTGGCAAAGTGCACCTAATGAAGTGTAAATGTAGACGCTGAGGCTGGGGGTGGTTAAAGTCGGAGAGAAAACTAAGTATTAAAATAGGGTTGTTTATTCAGGAACCAACATACTGGATAAAACATACAATTTTCACAAGACTTTTTGTACAAGACATACTGCATCATCATCATCATCATCATCATCATCATGAAGAGAGAACATACATTTCTATAAAATCTTTTGACATTCAGCGGTCTTCAGTTCAAAAAACATGATTGTATTTTACCATCCGGTCAATCTTTATTTTAAGTGAAGTGTTTCATAAACCAGCTGGAAAGGTAGTTATTAAAGTCACACACTGTACCACACATCACCAAATGATTTTTCCTGTCCTCATCTTCTCTGGTCATGAGGTAACAAACTTTAGACCATTTAAAGTCAATACAAACCATTGGATTGTCACTTGGAAAGAGAAGAGGTATTGGTGAACACTTGAATAGACACTAGAGAAAAGAAGTCCTAAATTCAAGTGAATGCTAGTATTTGCTGAGATAATAGAGACCGCATTTGGCCAACGCCAGAGGTTGGTTGTTGTGGAGGCTGTATTGATAATGATCCATAAGATGATGAGTGTGTACTTACTAGACCACATGTGATCTAGCAGCAGAGCGCTCTCATGTAAGCATCATGTGGTACCTGCTACACCTAACAGTCTGGTGTTTTGTGCAATTAGTTGGATGACGATGCAAAGGAAGTTGTTTCCAGCTTAGTGTGTCCACACGGTCTGACTCTGTGCAGTGGTCTCACACTTGAAAGCCACTCTGCTGGATGTGGTGAAGCTGCAGGCGAAGAGACTGTATGCTGCTTATGATTCTCCTCTGATGGCCAATCAAACAGATCCCAATACGTCTAATGTCACTGAAGAAAGATGAGAGAAAAGAGTAGCTTGATAAGAACAGCAGACCTACTTAACATAAACTTGACATACAGTACTATGCCAAAGTCTTGAGCCACCTCTCATTTTTTTATAATTTGCTTCCAATTTTCAGTTAAGTCATTTGTTTACTAAGCTACTTAAAAATGACCTTTTAGTCATACAAGCATAGAAAGGCTCCTAACTCAAGGGATGAATCAGTGTTATGTCTACACACAGTAGAGAACTTAGCGAAGAACTAATTTTAAATTCTATCTTTAGACACTTTGTTACCAGCAGCCTGTCGCAAAAACACATAATTTGTCCCCATATCTTTAGTTGAATTATTAAAAATGACAAAAATAACAGTTATCCTTGTATAGTATGTATTGTGTCCCTAAAACAATTTGAGGAAACTGTACAAGTGAAGGACAAAAGAGGTGTCAGGCCTAAAAAGATTTCTACAGCAGATGAGCTGTCCCTGAAAGTCAGGTTCTTAAGCAATAGGAAAAATCAGGCAAAGTCTTAACACAGGACCTGAGAGGTGAATCTGGCCCATCAGTTGATCCAGCTACTTTTCATGAAGCTACATCTGAAATGGTCTCAGAAGAGGGTGCTCAAGACTTTTGGCACAGTATTCCAGGTCAAGAGTCATGGTCATACTGTGGTTAAACCGACAGGCATAGGTAACATAAACTAGTCCATTTAAAAGACAACTCTATGACACATATTTTCTGGTGAAAACTTAACAGTGAATTATGTTTTCTTTTACAGGGTCATCATTTCCTGTTCATTTGATGTAACTTTGTTTCTTTTTAGTGTACTTTATGATACTGCAGCTGCACGCTCACTCTATACTCATGGTTGAAATAGAATCCAGTGTCGTGTATCCTGCTGCAAGGAAGTTGTTCTTATACTGGCTCATTTTGATGGAGTCAAGCCAGTCGCCGATAGAGATGAAAAGAGGGTAATCTGGCATGTCATCTGGGGAATCAGCGAAACTGAAACAGTAAAGAGAAAAACAAGATTTTTTTTATTTTTGAAAAAACAGTTTTGGTGCATAAGCATTATCGGTTAGTCATAGTTAGATAGTTTTCTTCAGGATTGTCATTATTATTGGTTTATGATATGATGCACTGGGGCACTGGAGTCTATAACGTGCAATACTTACATGTGGGACCTCACTACTTTAGCACTGTAATTATGCAACTATAATTCTGGGAAATTCCTCTTTGTACTGTTAGATGTCCCCATGGTTCATCTTGGATGTTCATTCTTAAATGTTTTTTACTGTAGTTAAATCTCTGCTCATTTTTTATGTGGTTTTCATTTATGTATGGTCATATATGCCATCATGATTTTACATATTTATTTCAGTGTTTTTTTTATGTAAAGCAACATGCTGTTGTCATTATGATGCTCAAGACCAGGGAAAATAAACTTTCTGTCATTTTAATGCAGAATGGCTCCATATTTATGTCCCATTTTCCAGATGTCTGTGTTTGCTGTATCATATGATCATAGCATATGTATACTAGTGGACTAATCTTGATGAAACCTTGCATAAACATTACCTAGGGCAATGTGAGTGCCAACATCTACATGGCGTATATAAATATTTTATACAAATTCTGCAGTTGTACATATTTGTACATTTGACAGTTCAATTGAACACTCAGATTAGAATGGTGTATTACAATATAATGTATTGTAGCATCATACAATGATGATTATGGTGTATGTATGTGTGTATGTTTGTATCGCCCACCTGTGCTAGTTTGCTAGTATATGCATGACAAACAGTGTCTGCGTTAACTGATACGTACCGCTGAACATCATTGGCTAGATTCAGCAGCCCACTGGGATTAATTATGAGTTTGTCGAGGAAAGAGAGCACATCACTGAAGTGTGGGCGCTGGCTAGATTCCTTCTGCCAGCAGTGCAGCATCAGCTGGTGCAGCGTCACAGGGCAGCCCATTGGTGCTGGCAGACGGTAGCCTTCTTCAATAGATAAAATGACCTGAGATGAATGTCAGTAAACATACTGTTGAGTCTCAAACAGAAGTTATTCTCCTCATAGAAGAGACAAAATTGCAAGAAACTGCATGACGTGTTGAACATGCTCAAGTCTTTATGGAGTTTATGATGATCAGCAACTTACGTCTTGATTGGACATCTCCCAGTAGGGCCTCTCTCCATATGACATCACCTCCCACATGACAATGCCGTAGCTCCATATATCACTAGCCGAAGAAAACTTTCCATAAGCAATAGCCTCTGGTGCAGTCCAGCGTATTGGTATCTTTCCGCCCTGATGCCAAATAGAAACAGAATATTCTTGTTTAGGGTGATATTCAAACTTTGTCTTCATTATTGATGGCTATAAAATCCTCAGGCAGCTGCACTCACTGTAGCTGTGTAGGCTGCTTCGGTATCATCTTCAAGAACTCTGGACATGCCAAAATCTGACACCTTACACACCAAGTTTTCATCCACCAAGATGTTGCGAGCAGCTAGGTCTCTGTGAACATAACCCATGTCTGAGAGGTAGGTCATACCAACTGCGATGCCACGCAGCATGCCAACCAGCTGCAGCACTGTGAACTGGCCATCACGTGTCTGAAGTGGTTGTAAGACAGAGAGAGGAAGGGTGTGAAGAAGATGATTTAACCTCAGGAAAGTAGCGTACAGGTGTGAACTTGCAATCCTCTTACCCGGAGGAAAGCGTCAAGTGCTCCATTTTCCATGTACTCCACCACTATCATTATTGGTCTGCCTGAGGAGAAGGAAAAAGACTTGATTTGACAGATCATCAGAAAGAAAAGAGGCCAAAATGAGGTAAACATAACGTATAATACAACAACATCAACAACAACAAAAAACATGTGAGATATAATATATAAGGAGCTTACTCTTAGTGACCACTCCCTCCAGCCTGATGATGTTGGGGTTGTTGAACTGCCCCATGATTGAGGCCTCACGCAAAAACTCTCGTCTTTGTTGGTCCATATAACCACCCTTAAGTGTCTTGATTGCCACAGCAATGTCCAGCCTTCCTGGCACACGCAAACGACCACTGCAGACTTCACCAAATTCACCTACAAAACAGTTCACATACATGCACTTACATAATAAATCATCTTCAAAATAAAAATGGGGTAATTAAAAATATTCATAGTTTAGGACCGGAGAAAGGATTAAACACTGGTTATTGTTCCTGAATCTTTACTCTAAAGATAAAATGCCTTTAAAAAAGTAGCTGAAATAGAAATAAAAATGCCTCATACAGTCACATAATGACTTGAGGAGATATGAGGAAGTCATTACTGTGAGACCTACTGTACCGTTACTAGTCTGCAACTTTTTTGAATCACTGTAACTACATGCTGCCTCCACCAGATGGAACCCATGTTATGGAAACCCCTGAATAGGGGGCACCTTCATAATTACTCAGGGGTTTACAAGCCGATACAATCTGTTCAAATTAATGAACCATCAAACTCCATTATTCAAAGCCTGCAGTGTTAGCATCTCTCAGGTCCAATACTAATATCCTTCAGCATTTCTTTTTATGTATATTCCTAACAGACAAACATCACTGGGGCAGTTTTGTAAATGCCTGCGTTTCAGTTTTGGAAATAATATTAAGATTAAAATAGTGGCTATTTTATGCCATGCAGTACCACAACATATTGATCTGTATTAGTTATGTTACCGGCACCAATCACCCTCTCAATGCAAATGTAAGAGGGTTCTATCTCTTTGGCAAACTCCTCCACAGCTTGAGTGGGGTCTTCATACGTGTCTGGATCCACATAGGTCTTTATTCCAGAAAATGGGACTAGAAGACAAAAAGACAATATAACGTATGGCGTTGCATATATTTTGGACTAGCACATACAAGTCTGACAGTAGGATAAATCTTATTCTCCACATTGCTACACATCAAGAATACACAAAAAGAATTGTACAAATACTGTGTGTGTACTTACAGATCTTAATAATAGCCTACGTAAAGCATACACAGCTTGCATACAGAAAAAAACAATTTCAGAAGAGATGTGATAAAGGGTTTTTAAACACATATTGAAAAATTATGATTATTCTATTTATTGATTTATTGACTGATTGATTCGAAAAGTCACGTATCTACAAGAACATTTAATTAGGGCCAGCAGACCATTAAAAATCTGTAACTTTGTCTCTGACTGAGTTGTTGAAATATGAGTTATTAGATTCTTTTCCTACATGACTTGCACAGAAAAGCTTTCTTCCATAACAGATATTAGTTTATTTTATATCCCAACTGTTTTATCAACCACAGTGCATATTTTCCTAATCTATTCAGAACCAGAAGCATTTGCAAGCATAAAGTCATTATCCAGCTACTCTAAGCCTGTAGGATATTCTGTTATACTGAATCCAGACTGTGTAAGAGAAGGTGATTCTTTATTCAACTGTGTTAGTCCATAATTGGTCGAGTATTTGTTTCTTTTATATTGTGAAGTTTTTTCTGTTATTTTGTCAAGGGATGGAAAGGGGGCAGAAAAAGAGAAGGAAAGAGCTGAAAAAAAAATCCCCAGAGCAGTATAAAAAGACACTGCAGACAGTCAGGATTCTGCATCCTCCTCTCTGGCTGACGCTGGGGATGCTGCTGCAGTGTTGTGCATTATGACTGGCACAAATGATATAACTTGAAGTTGTCCGTGGTACACCTCAAGCAGATGAGCTTGGGACTAAATGTACTTTATAGCTGTGTCAGCTTGTGTTGTGGAAGGTTGAAGGCTTCGTCTACCCACCTCTGTCTCCAGGGTGTCTAAGCTCAGCTCTGTAATAGAACAAGCCTTTTTACCAGTTTGTTGAGCCTGCTGGCATTCCCCCCACCTGGATGATGCTTCCCAAGCACACAAGAGCAAAGAACAAATAGCAAGAAAAGACTGGTACAGTTCATCTAAATTTAATTTTACTTGAATAGAAACAAATGACTCATAAAAGTACACTTGTATCAGCAAGGCTGTTATTACTCTTTGGCATATGCTGAAAGTAAAATTAGACTCATTCCTGTATAAGCTGCAGAAAAACTCTGTCCAACTTCCTGGACCATGAAGGAAAAGCCACAGAGCAAAGTATTAGTGCAGCAGATAGCTGAAACAAATTTTCAAACGTAGACGCAAACACCAAAGTACCACTCATATATACAAAAATTAAATTTTTTTCCAATTTGGCCATCATATCCATGTTTATTCATTACAGAAAGACACTGCATATATTTGAGAGGCTTTATTCTTTATTTATAATCCTTTTATCTATAAATAAGTCAAGTTTATAATTTAAAAACCTCTTCAGAGCTACTTTGTTTCAAGTAAAACAAAATAATTATAACAACTCATCGTATCGTATGTTACATGCTGCTTCAGTGGTCCAACAACTGTAGCTGAATAGCGCTGTCCAGGTTGAGGGATGACCCTTTTACTCCTTTGATAGCACTATGATGCACTCAACTGCGTTGGGATATTTAGCATTCATCTGGTGCTGATTTATTCCCGGTGCGATTCAGTGAATCTTATGAATTCAGTGCATGAAGGCTTCTTTACCCTTGGCTCAGCTCTCTTATGCTGGCACACACTGTCATCAGGGTTTTTAACTGCATAAATGAGAGAGAAAACCATGTACCGTCACACCAGCAGCCACTTTAGAATCACCAGTTAACCTGACAAGCATGTCTTTGGACAGCTTCAGACCTAGAAACCTTTTGCTATGAGGTGATCAGATGCACCACTGTCCTTCTATTTATTATACTGGGCAACTTCTGTAACTAATCTAATTACACTAGGTTAAATATAATTCTCTGATTTTACCCTCTCTCAGTTTAGTCTATGGTAAATTGACTGCAATTTTCAAAGTCCTTTTTACTCTCACCTAACACTCAAAGTACTTTTTACGCTGCAAGCTGCATCCACAGATGTATTTTTAATGCTTATATGCAAACCCAGATGAATGCTTCAGAGGGTACTTGGGGTTCAGCATCTTGCCTGAGAACACTTCAACATAGAGTTGCAGGAAATGATCTTCTCAATGGTAGACAACCCGCTCTGAATCCTGAGCTACCTTAAACAGCAAGTTTTGGGGAGGGCACAGCTGAGATCTGGATAACCAGTGAGGGTTGTAAAGTTTTCATCCAGGAGATGTGACTGAAACAAGTAATATTTCTACTGGTACAGCCACATCCCTTTTTGCAAATTATTAAAAGTTATACAGCCATCATAAAAATGCCCACCATCTTTGGATGGCTAGTGGGCATTATCAAAAAAGTAAATAATCTATTAAGTAAGCAAAATTTATTTATGGAGAACTTGTAGTAAGTGCTGTAAAGCAAAACAGAGTAAAATACATAAGAAAATTAACTACTGTAATAGTAATACTAAATCAAGTTAAGGCTCAGAATAAACAGGTGGTAGTAATCATTAATCATAGCAATTATATAATCATAAAAGAGCATATGTACCAATTTTGGTTCTCATATCCAACTGTGAACAATTTCCGTACAATATTCAGTTACCTGCTGCACTATATGAAGAAACACACAATTACCTGCGCACAAACAGCAGCAGCTGCAGCTTAGAGACAGGCCTCATGTCCAAAGGAGAAGAAATTGGTATGTCAGCATGTTACAATCTTTTTCTTCAGAGTCTTTAATGTTCTCCTCAGATCAATAACAAATCCCAAAATCAAACACACGCAGGGTGGAATAGCTAGATTTGTGTCGAGAGCCACACTTTTTCCCCTGCAGGCCTGAAATCGGATCCTACAAGTGCTCTCACTGAATTGTCTAAGTAAACACAGGGCAGAATGATATGTCCTCCCTATGGGGCAATCTATAGCTCTGTTTTTATCTGTAATTGTAGCACCACTGTAATTATTAACCGGAACAGCAAGTTTTGTCAAAAAACCAATAGTGGGTGTCTGGCAAACTGTGAGTGATTTAGCACAGAAAATAGGCTCAATCTGTGTGACAAAAGCCCAAACATAGTGGGGGGACATAGGGGGGGACTTGAAAAATTGATTTTTAAGACACAAAATCTTAACAATGGCATGCACAATGGTGAGCCAGACTTAGAGATTTCAAAGACTGTTTTTGTTTTTTGTAAGATGATGCAATGTGTGTTTACTAAAAGTATTAAAAGGACATGAAGAACGAACATTCGCACTACAGTTTAACCATCTGCTCTCCGGATTACTGTACACACACGCATACGCACGCACGCACACACACACACACACACACACACACACACACACACACATACGCACACACACACACACACAAAGAGTTATAAACAAGGTACCGTGTCCACTGTGAAAGCGTGTCCTTCTCTTCTCCTCTGACTTCATCCTGGCTTTAATGTACCCCTGACACCTGCACAGGTAACCCAGATTAACAGTAAGTATCCGCTAGTAACCTCTACAGTATTTTGTACTAAATTAAGGTAAATTAGTTGATATTTTCAGCATGAAATGTGTGATTTTTTTTTT
>VUQK01011550.1:9351-53002 GCA_015106715.1 Bujurquina vittata
ATGAGGCCAAAGTCCAGAAGTCCAACTATTTATATAATATATACACACACACATTAATTATATATATATATATATATATATATATATATATATATATATATGTGTATATATGAACTGTGCATGTTCACAATGACTAACAGAAAAAAAGACATTGTTTGATTTACATTTTTATGTTTCACATCTGGACTCAACCGTTTCAAATTATTTAAAGAATTAAAATCTGAACTCGTTTAATAATGGAGTATTTTTAGGCAATCATTTATTTCTTTTGTGCTCAGTGAGAGAAGTGAGCTTAAGGCTGGGCTTGAATGTAGTCAGAGCCAGTCTCAGCTATCAGTTCATCCTTTCCTCTGTCTCGCCCGGCTGGATCTCTTGCTGTGTGTCACTATGTTTCTATTTTTGTGGTTTCCTAGGTAACCTCTCTCAAATTCTCATCCGAAGTTTAACGGCCGGCTGGAACTAGCTTGGTGGTATCACGTGGTATGGCCAAACTCGCATGCGATTGGTCTTTGCGTTTCCTTGGGCGCTTCACCATTACCGTAACGACGGTAAAAGCCGCACTGGTAAAACAGAAAGCTCTCAACAAGATTTTAAGTGGTCATTTCTGTTTTGGTATTGGGTTCGAGTCCACATGAGACATAATTTCGGTCCGGATCCGGACCGAGGTCCTCCATTTGGGGATGCCTGGTCTACAGCCATCTAAAAAGCAGTGGTGGTTGTGTCATGATTCGGAGCTGCATTTCAGCCAGTGGTGTTGGAGATCTTGTCAAAACTGATGGAATTATGAATGCAGAAGTTTACCATCAGATTTTTGATCGACCATGCAATACCATCTGGAAAGCATCTGATTTGCAGCAGCTTCATTTGTCAGCATGACAATGATCCCAAACACACTGCCAATGCAGCAAAAGCAATCCTGGATAGAAAAAACAGTGGAACACCATCAGTCATGGACTGACCTCCCCAGAGCACAGACCTCAGCATTACTGAAGCAGTGTGTGATCATCTTGATAGAGAACCAAAAAAAAAAGGCAGCCAACAATCCAAAGAAGAGCTTTGAATGTCCTTCAAGAAGCCTGGAAAACTATTCCTGAAGACTGCTTTAAGAAATGACAGAAAGCTGCTTAATATAGTTCAGGCTGTGTTGACGAATAAAAGGTGGTCACACCAAATATTTACTTTCAAGCCATTTAGAATTGCACAAACCATTTTTGCCTTATACTGTATTTCCATGCTTGCACATTTCAATTTCCAATTTTCCTTAGCAAGACAAAGAAATGGGAAGGGGATCAAGACTTTTGTTCAGTACTGTTTATTTATTGTGTTTAGCCTTTAACTATGAAAACAGGACTCAGTTTGCAAAAGTGTCATGGCCATTGACAGCAGCTTACTCAGCAATTTTACAAAAAAATACACATCTAGAATATAGAATTTTCTTGTTGCAGTTCTTACAGGACAAACTACGGTAGAATATTTGCAGATAGATGTTCAATAAAGTTGGATACATGCTTTTTCCATAAAAAAAATCAAATCATAATTTGTACTCCAGTTGATGGCATGGACTCAATTTTCACCACCTCTACACTGATATTCCTATTACCTTCTGGACAGAATTGACAATATATGGGTAGTGAGCTCACTAGATAACATTTTCTATATACAATTTTCTGCTATTTCTGTCTCCATTGTAGTTGATAAAACATGAAATTAACTGGCACCAACTTGATGAAGAGATCACTGGGAAAATAAGACTAAAGTTGCAAGTCACTGCATAAACAAGCCGTGCATAATGTAAGTTGCTTAATTTAGTAAGAACTTTGTGGCTAATAAAAGTATAAATGTAAATAAATGTGGTCCATCTTCAAACCACAGATAACCAGAGAGAAGCTTTGATTTAAGTTTGTGCTGCCCGATTCTTGAGTGTAAAACAATTACACACCAGATTTTTTTTTTTGGGTGGGGGGGGTGTAAAATATCAAATCGCCTCATTACAGAAATGGGCTCAGGATAGGAGACTTCCATAGAGAGTTTCCTGGGTGGGAATTATTTTGATTCATTGTAGTCGTTGATTTTGCCTTAAGATCCGCCTGTCAAAAGTTCCGCCGAGTAAAGTATGAGGTAATGGTGTTCTTCTTACATTACACGTAAATAATTATTCAGCACGTTTCCTGCAGCATTTGTCCTCCTCACTGTAGTTACACTTACGGAACCTTGGTCTAGTTAACCTCGTGTTTCTTTCGGAGCTCTTCAGCGCGCGGACACGTTTCTTGTTGAACGGTAGATGCACGATTTATTACAGCGCAACTCAAGCGTTTGAATCAAACAGAGCCCGAATATGAACAGATTAGGTCGTTTTTATTCTTTTTAAAAATACAGATAACTATGTTAGCGACTGTTATAACAGCTTCGGTTTGCTGTTGGGAGGAGGGTTGCCAAACATGCTAACGATGCTGCTGGATGTGACTGTAATGTCAACCTTTGCGTGTTTGCCAAATTAGTAACGACACTTAAACATCCCCGTAGCTTCTTTCCCCAACATCAACCTGTGAACAAAACCAGCACACAGTAAGTGAACGTTACTGATGCATGATGTGGAGTAGTTATTAAATATGGCAAAAACGAGGGATGTCCATTGCGAGAGAAAAAGAAAAAATAACTAAAATGAAGAGTAAAAAAGAAAAAGACTAGATGAAAAGGGACGACATACATTCATGGGAAAAGTTTTACAGGACTCTGCAATCTTGTGAAATTACACACCATGATTAATAATAGTTCGTAGAACCGTATTTAGCAGCAATAATCTCATTTTCTGTATGAAATACTGCACTTTAGCCCACTGTTCTTTACACCGTTGCTTCACTTCAGATGAAGGGTTACAGGTTGCAGACTTTTTATGCACAGCTCTCTTAAGGTCAGCATTTCACTCAGGTTCTGGTCTGGACTTGAAGATTTGTTTCTGTGCCTGGGATTCCTATGCTATTACATGACCCAGTTTGAGCCAAGCTTTGGCCGTTGGACAGATGGCCTCACACTTGACTCTAGAATACTTTGGTATAGAGGAGTCATGTTCGACCAAATGACTGGAAGGTGCCCTGGTTCTCTGGTATGAGGGGTTTGTGCTGATGTGTTTTATGGCCAAACAGCTCCACTTTGGACATTGTTCCAAAAAGTGTCGAGGTTTGTTCAGCTAAAAGTCTGTAAACCTAAGCTGCTCTGTTTTGTTCTTTTTAGAGAGAAGTTTTCTCCTTGAAACCCTTCCAGACAAGCCATACTTGTTCAGTGTTTTTCTAGTTGTACTGTCATTAAATTACAACACTTAACATGCTACCAGAGGTCAGTAGAGTGTAAGATGTAGCTCTTGGGAGTTTTTTTTGCAGTTGCTTTGAGCATTGCACAGTCTGACCTTTGAATTTGGTGGGACATCCACTCCTGGGAAGATTGGCAACTGTCTTGAATGTTTTCCACTTGTGAATAATCTACAGTATCACACTGTAGAATGATGGACTTCAAAATATTTTAAAATGGCCTTCACAGATTGATGGGCCACAACAGTTGCTTCTCAGAGATTACTGATGTCTTTCCTGCTTGACATTGCGTAAACACACCTGAATGCTGCCAAAAATCTGCCTTTATAGAGATGCTCACACGCTGATAATCAGCTAAACAAGTGCATTTGATTGGCAGCACCTGGCTACTACTGACCCTCTTAATTCATGTGGAAGAAGTTCTTAATTTTTGATGTAATTTGTTTTTCACATGACTGTAGCACATAATCTGTTTTAATATAAAACAAATTAAATAGAAAATTAAATTTATTACTTGGCCCACTCTTCTGCAATGTTGATCTATTCAAAGTTTCAGTCAAACAAATCCCACTTACTGACAGTTTTTTATTTCAATGCACAAAAAGCTCCTTTGTTTTTTGTCTTTTCCGTGAAGGTGTGTTGCATGGGATGACTTGAAAGTGGCTTCAGACTGTCATGATTACTTTTTCTTAAAGGCTTGCCACTTATTGCTCTTAATTTGAGGGATGCCCAACACCAGCACACGGCAGAAGCATGGCAGGAGGACCCGAAGGCGACGCCGAGCGGACCCCGCCAGGAATGAGCTGGTTTCCACTTCTCTGGAAAGTGCCCAGCAGTGCTTGCTCAACCAAGATTACGGAACTGCTTTTGCACACTATCTTCTGGTCCTCAACCTCGCACCTGTGTTTAAGGACTTTGCAAGGGTAATGACTGTTTACATTACACTGAAAACCAGTCTGTCAGCACTCAGTGCCAAACACTGTCCACAGATAATCAGCCACAAGTATACACTCAGAGGTTGATTTTTACAGCAAGCAAGTAAAGTTTACTGATTGAGTGCTTTTCAGAGACAAGAGTCACAAAATACACAATAAACTGCATTTCAAAAGAGAAATGCACAACACTGTGATAAAGAAGTCAAAAAAGGAATAAAAAAATGTTAAAAACTTGAATTGAAATACCCCAAGAAATGCACACAAGCAAACTTGGAGGCCAAGCAGGTAAACCACAGACACTGCAAATGTAAGAGGTGCAGGCTGAACTTATCACAGATTGGGTGTCGCAGCCTCAAAAGCTCAGTTAAATTGGGGTGAGTTGCATATTTGATGTAACAGAGTGAAGTTCAAGAGTGAAAGTGAAAGAAATACATAAGGGTGAGAAGTTTTATGCTAAGCTGGGATCCAGTGAAGAGACAGAAGTAGAAGTGAGATATGAAACTGTCTGTTTGATCTAACAAGTCATCGCGTCCCTGCAAGGTTAGAGCACATCACAGTAGTCAGTATGAGATGAGGCAAAGGCTAAAATAAGCTCCTCTACGTCTTCTTTAGAAAATGTTGGTCTCTGTTTTTTAAATATATATTTTAAGTCAAACAAAACAAAATATGGGTGTTAATGACAAGTACTAGTCAGAATTAGTCAGCAGAGAACATAGGGTAAAGACTATGACTAAAACTTGGACAGCATTTTCCTGAGCAGCATTGAGCTGTAAGAAGTCTAACAAAATCTGGTTTTAGATAACAGAAGGCTAATCTATTTTGAAAAAGAAAAAAAATCTGAATATCATCTGTGAATAAATGATTTTTGCCTATAGCACAAGTATATAGAGAATAATAGGGGGACCTAGAACAGAGCCCTATGTGAACTCTGCAGTGGAGAGTAGGATTCAAAGACTGTTACAGAAATGGTGAAACTTTTATGTAGGGGATTAGATCTAATCTAATGCTGTGCCTGAAAGACTGACCTAGTCACATGACCTCTTCATAAGGATATGATAGTCTACAGTGTCATAGAATTGATGTAAAAAAAAAATTAAAACCTTCAGAATTGCAATCTGAGTCGAGGTCTTTTACTGAAACCCAGACTGAAACACATCTTTGACAAAAGAGGGAGTTTGGATATAGATGCATAGTTCTTGAACACAGCAGGCTCTAAGTTAGGTTTCTCTAACGTGTCCTGGAATGTGGTATGCTTAAAATACAAAGGGATACAGCCTGTGGGCAAGTAAGAAACCAAAGCTTCTACAGAAGGGGGGGGGGGCACTTAGCAGCCTTTAGCAGTAAAAGGGCATCACATTACAACCAAAGGGGTAGAGGCTGGTTTAACTTTTCTTTTTAAAGGTTATAGGAAGTCACATGATGGTTAATGGCCATAATAAGCATTACCTTATCAACAAAAAAAAGGTCAATTGTAGAAAAAGATAAAAATATATTAACTGAAATCTCCCCTTTAGGAGTCCTTCAGGTTCACACTCTTCAAATGGGCAGAAGAACTGGACTCTGTGGGCCGCATTCAGGACCTTTTTGATTGTTATGAACAAGCTCTGGAACTTTTCCCCGATGATGAAGTGATTCTAAACAGCATGGGCGAACACCTGTTCAGGTATTCTTCTCTGCAAACTGCTACCACAGTTAAAGTGAGTGTAAGAAAATATTGATTATGTTTATCATATGACAGGTAAGTGATTAAATTGTTCACGAGTGAGAGGAGAGTGGAGCAGAAGATCGGCAGACGGATTGGAGCAGCTTCTGCAGTGATGCGGATGCTGTGTCGGTCTGTTGTGGGGAAGCTGTCTAAGTTTCTAGCCTCACCTACGGCCATGACCTGTGGGTAGTCATGAAAAGAATGAGATGGCAGATACTGATGGTAGAAATGAGCGTCCTTCGAAATGTGAGGAGCAGTGGTGAAATGTTTTTTTAATCTTTGACACTATTGGCATGCTACCTGTATGAAGTTTTGATGATTTTCCAATGATTTACTTTGTCCCATCTTTGGGGGGGGGGTCAGTGAATGGGACCTGTCACCTGACTTTTAGGTGGTCAGGTGGGTATTTAAACAGGGGTACAGCATGACCTTTTTGAGACTGAAGAAAGGCACTGTGGGCCGAAACTATTCTCACTATTTTGATTAATAAAAACCTTTTCAAGGAGCTCAAGGGTGTGCGGACCTCCTAATTTTTTTGATTCATCCTTCGAAGAATGCCAGGGCTCTCCCTTAGAGATAGGGTGAGAGCTTGGTCATTTGGGAGGGGCTCAGAGTAGAGCTGCTACTCCTCCACATCAAAAGGAGCCAGTTGAGGTGGTTTAAGATGCCTTCTGGGCTAGATGAGGTGATTTGGGTGTGTCCTACCAGGAGGAGGCCTCAGGGCCTCTGGACATACTAGACAGATTACACCTCGGCTGGCTTGGGAGCACTATGGCGTTCCCCCTTAAAAGCTGGAGGTGGTGGTGGGGGGAGAGGGCGGTCCGGATATATCTGCTTAGACTGCTGCCCCATGACCTGGACCAGAATAAGTGGTAGAAAATGGATGGATTTTTTTCAGAATCACACTATGTTATGAAATTTGTATTTTTAAACACTTGTGTTTCTTAGTTATGCACCACTTTACATTTTCTCATTAACTTCTATTTTTATCCTGTTTTTGACTAATGTGACTGTCCTTTTACCATCCAGAATGGGGTTCAGAGATGAAGCTGCAGGTTATTTTCACAAAGCTCTGAAGCAGAGATCAGACTACCCAGAAGCCAGAGAGAACTTCTACCGTGTGGCCAACTGGCTGGTGGAGCGCTGGCATTTCCTTATGCTCAATGACCATGGGAGAAACCAGAAGTACCAGCAAGCCATTCAGAAAGCTGTTCAAAAGGGCTGCAACACTGTACTTGACATAGGTACTGGCACTGGAATCCTTGGGTGAGATATTTTCCATTAGAATTTGGAAACAGTTCATTTGCTTAAGTTATGCTATGTGATTTGAAAGTTAAATTTAGAGTCATTGAAACAAATTCCAGAGTTAGCACCAGATTTAAGTTTCTTACTTTGGCTTCACAAGAGAATTCTTGTGCTGATTTGCTACTTCTCTGTGTGAAGTATGTGTGCTAAGAAGGCAGGGGCTGCCGAGGTGTACGCCTGTGAGCTGTCAAAGACGATGTATGAACTGGCCTGTGAGGTGGTGAGTGCAAATGGAATGGATGGCAGCATCAGGATCCTCCATATGAAGTCCCTGGAGATGGAGGTGCCAAAGGACATACCACACAGGTGCACTTTGTACTTAAAATATTTTAATGACCTTACAGATGTTGTAATTTACCTGGTCTTAGCATGTATTTGTGTAATGATCTTTGTTTTACAAAGTTTTTTTTTTATGGTTTTCCATAACTGCTTTATGCTTTTACCCATCCTATAAAGGGTCTCATTGGTGGTGACAGAGACCGTAGATGCAGGATTGTTTGGAGAGGGCATCATAGAGAGTCTCATTCATGCTTGGCACCACCTCCTGCTACCTCCAAAGGTAACTCCAGTAATTAAACACAAATATAAAACTATAAACACAACATTCCTTCATAAACTAGTAAATGAACTGCAGATGTATAGCCTTTGCTCCATGAATTAATGCATTCATACACTCACATAGGGACGGCACTGGACCTACTTTGGAATTTTTGTTGAATTCTGTTCACAAAGCTGGCTTCAGATTTTACTTCTAGTGAGTAACACTTCCTATTGAAGTGATGGGTCAAATGTCAGCTACGCAATCAAATATTTTAGCCTCAAGACGTTCTGATGTACTCGCTGTGTAACAACCCAGCTCTACCAGGCAGGGTAGTGGTTTTTGGTTTAGCAAAGTTATTTATTGCGCTGTAAAAAAACAAAACTGCAGGTAGGACAGGGCTGATCAAATCAGCAAAAGGAATATGAAGACAAAAACAGGCTAAAAAAGTAACAGTTGCTTAATGAATAGTAAAAAGAAAATGAAAAAACAAAACGCAGCAACACTCTTGCTACAATTGTTTCTAAGAGATGACCCTTTGAAACTTCTCTGTGTGAGTGTGCGTGCATGTGTTTGCGTGTGTATGTGCATGAATGAGAAAACTAAGCCTGACCCAGCCCCCAGGCAGTCCAAGAAATACCTCAGAAATACAGCTAAACTCCACCTACTGTGGACTTATAGCATATAAACAAGTCTCTGTGGAGTAGTACAACAAGAGCCACAGTGGTGGGATGCTAAAATTAAATTCGAACCACCTGGTATTGACCTGAAGTGCTTAAATAAGGCAACAGAAGTAGGGCGAGCTTGTCGATTGGTTCGCTGAGCCGAGGAAGTACACTGCAGGACCCATATATGACAGAAACACTGAAAAAACTAAGCACATGTGGGCAACATTGGCCTGGGCTGTAACACTGTGTCAGCAATTCAGCAGAAGCATCTGTTAATGTATAGCCAGGGAGCAGCATGTTCGGGGTCTGGCATAATGCACGCAAACTTGCACAAGTTTACAGATGTGACATTTCAGCACATTCGGTAACTTCCAAATAGCTGTACAATGCAGTTAAAACCAAATGTATCCAGCCAGCTTTCATGTGATGTGTTAGTGGTATTAATTGGATTAAATGCTTGGTAGGATTAGAAGCAAATGTGCCTTTTCCCACAGAAGGGTGAGAATGAATATGGGGAACAGTCTGCCACAGGACGGGTCATTCCCGCAGGAGCCACTGTCTTTGGTATGGCGGTTGAGTGCGCGGAAATCCGCCGGCATCACAGGTAGGCCTGGGAGTTTGTGTTCCTGTGAATAGGCTACTTTTTCTCCCGTGACCTTAAATGTTCCAGTCATGTTCACTAGCTGTCTGAATCAGCTGAGTACTATGTCTTTTTGTGTGTGTGTGTGTGTGTCTGTGTGTCTGTGTCTGTGTGTATACTGTATGTGTATGTGTGTATGTATGTATGTGTGCGTGCGTGCGTGTGTGCGTGCAGGCTATGTGTGGCAGAAGTGGGCGGTCTCTCCATGGCTGCAGGTGGACAGCTCCACAGTCCAGTAAACTGCAGCTCTGAGCCAGACGACTCCATGGAGCCATACACTACAGAAAGACTCAGCAGACTGCCAGGAGGATATAAACCTTTGACAGAGCCATTCACAGCTCTCAGCATAGATTTCAACAATGTGCAGGTGATGGTCAACTCTGTGTGGTCTGAAATCCACTCAGAAATGATCATTTTCTTACCCATAGACTCCAATGTATGTCATACTAATATGCATCAAGCAATCTGATATTTAAAGCCAGCATGGTATCAGTTGGTTTTGACCTCACTTAAACTTTTGTGTGTTCTTTGTATGCCTTTGTATGAGTGACAAAAAGCGTTACCAACATGACCACATTCTTATCAGCCCCATGAAATCGGCGCATTGGCTACAACATAGGCTTGCATAATACATATCAATGGTGCATTATTATACATTCAGCTGTAGGCCCGCATGGATGCTTTTTTTTCAGTTTTGGAAGCTCCCAGTTGTCTTGTTTGGAAGTGAATTGTTTACCAGCCACATATGATCATTTGTTGATATAATTCATGTCAGTGAATGATCACACAAGCAAATATTTATCTATAAACATAAATGGGCTTTTGCCTCAAAGCAATGGCAAGAGAAACAAAGCCATTTTAGCAGAAATGTGATACTTGGACTTATGCCAAAACCCAGCTGCTGGTATCTTCAGTTTGTGTCTCGGCCACAAAAAATATAACCGTTAACGGTATTTAAAAACTGTAGAAAGTGAAACCTTTCCACCTGCAATTTGTTTCTTTAACGTTTGGAATGCTTTCCTTCTTCTTCCTAAAACTTCCTGCTTATGAGATTAAGATATCATGTATAGTTTAGAGCCTGACTGATATATCAGCAGAAAGATAGATTTGCCTATATTAGCTATTTACTGATTGTTTTTGGCATTTTTAAAGTTTGAGAATTTAAAAAAGTAAAGAAAAGATGGGAGAAACACCCTTTTACCATGTTATTATAGTTTTAGTTTGTGTAGTTTATCCACCAGAGGTCACTCTGCCGCTGGCAACAGGTGTTTGAAACAAACACCCATCTGATCCGTGCACGGTGGGGCAGAGCTTAAGTGAGTAAACTTGTGACAATAAGACAAGATTAGTTTTAAACTGCACTGTCAAATTATTTGAGCAAGTACTCATAAATAATTTCAATTAACAAATGTGAGGGAATTCTGTTTACGGTTTATGTGTCTGTAAAGGATATTTAAATATCATTACCAAATATCGATATCAGTCCTAAAGTCAAAAATCAGTCAAAAATCCTATATCAATCAAGCTCTAATTGTCTGTCCCTACAATCCCGCTTTTATTATAAACCTAACAACAACAATCGCAAACATTAAAGGGCTTTTCATAAATATCAGTAGGACTTGGAAGCTTTTTGGTTTCTAGTTTTAGCATTCAGATCTATAACTCTTAAAATATCCACTGGCCTTGCTTGCACTAAAGTAAATATTATTTTTGTAAGGTGGAATTCAAACTTCTAAGATGATGGTAAATGGGCTGGTACTTGTATAATGCTTTTCTACTCAGTTTGAGCACTCAAAGCACTTTCTTACTACAAGCCATTGATATAAGGGCTTTTTTTCCTATGCCTAAACACCTTTGCCTAACATTCATACGCTCACCAGTGGATGTGGCAACTCAGGGTTATTTTGAACAACTGGCCCTCCAATTAGCAGACAACCCGCTCTACCTCCTGAGCCTCAGCCACCCTACAGCAACTCTCAGTGCCTGCCAGCAGCTTGAAAGGAGACATTTAGTATCAAAATAATGTTAATGGTCATGGGAAACCCTGTGAGGTTTGCATGTTATCGTTCAATCTTCTTTGAAAGCAGTAACATCTCTCAAATTCATCAGCTCCACCGAATCTAAGGTTGAGTTTAATTTTGATTTTAGTTGAGGCCCTTCACAGCTGTACTGCTCCATTTTGAAACCTACAGGAACTGGAAGGTCTGAGCTCCAGGGAGGTTCAAGAGATGCGGCTGCCTGTCACTCAGCAGGGAGAGCTGGATGCTTTGGCAGTGTGGTTCCAGCTCCATCTGGATGAGGAGAACAGTCTGTCTACTGGACCCCAGGAGGATACCTGCTGGGAACAAGCCATCTACCCCTTCCACAGTGCCAAGGGTAAGATGCGAGGAAACCTGCAGGACGCTTTTCTCATATATTGTTGTTTACACACATTATTGGCAATACTGTTTGTTTGTTTTTAAATTTTAGTTCACTTGAAGGCTAACTTTACACATAAAACCAGGCAGTTTCCAGATTCTCATGAAATGAGCATGTTTAATAAAATGTTTATATTTAATGCCTGTTCAGCTTGTGTTTACTTCCCATTTATCATGCATTTCTGTGTTATATCAGATGAGGGCAGTGTGTGTTAAAGACTCCTCTGTTAAATAATGTCTGGATCACTTTAGGAAGTGATCTTTGATGCTAATAATTATTTCTGTGTAGTTATTTTCTGAGAATTATTCACTACAATGTATAATTAATGTATAAAATTACATTGTCAAAATCACATTCAGTGTAAATTTGAAAACCTTACATGCAAAGACCCATTTAAGAAATATGGGATTGCCTCAAATAAAAATAGCACAAGTCTTGATATGTTTAAGGCTTACAGTGAAGCTTTTAAACCAATGTAAAATGGATACTATGAAACATTAAAACTGTCAAGACTTTCAAGAAGTTTTAATTGCTTTCTGAGCTTTAAATTAACTTTGGCAAATGTACCTAAGGGCACTGCACACTCTTTTCCTTGCTACCATCCCAGGCCGGTGTGAACTTAATAGCCACTGACATTAGGTGACATGTTCCGGTTGGCGTCGCAGTACATCATCTTTGAGACGGGCCTCTGCAGCATTTCACTGCACTGCTAATTGGTGAAGGCAGCCTCAAGGGTGCTGCCACCTTTCCCGGTGATCACCAACATCCGTTTCCCCGCTGCCGTGACGTGTGCGCCCTGATCGCCTGTGACACTCTTTAGTGTTCATGAAATTCTTATAGGCAATAAATATGCATTTTCCTCAAACGCCTCTGACGAGCCGCGTGTTGACGTGAAGACACGAGCAGATGTTATTCCTGTAGGAGTCCTCTCACTGCCTGGTCCCCTGAATATCATTTCTCTGCTGGATTCCTTTCTTCTCCTCTGTGCTTTTTATGTTTTCTGTCCTGCGTGCCCCTTCCCTGTATTTCAGTAAATATCTAAATAATTTTCAGAATCTATTTAGCAGTTTTTACCATATGCGTTGTGTTTATGTGCATTTCTTTTTAAATAAAGCTTCTAGTATAACACATGAATTTTGTTACTCATGCAAAAGACTGAGAAGGAATCTTTATAGAAGATTTCCCCAAATTTGGTCACATCCCACAGGGTCATACACATGACCTGTAAGAGTAGACGATTCCTTATCTGGAAGGAGGAGTAAACAGACAAGTATTGAGTGTTATGCAGTTAGAAAGAAAGTGCATCCTTTTTCACTTTGGATGAGGGCATAACAAAAAAAACCCCAACAACACGACATGTTATATTGTCATTGTTTGTTTAACAAAATTTAAGCCAAAATGCAGAAGGAGTGTGTGAAGAACTAAGTACAACCTGTGATTCAGTAGCTTGTAGAACCAACTTTAGCAGCATTAACTTGAAGTAAGCATTTCCTGTATTTATCAGTCTCTCACAATATTGTGGAGGAATTTTGTACCTCTCTTCTTTACAGCGTTTCTTCAGGTCATTGAAGTTTGCGAGGCTTAATTTATGCAGAGCATTTCAATCAGCTTGATGTCTGGGCTTTGACTGGGCCATTGTAACACCCTGATTCTTTTCTGTTTCAGCCATTCTGTTGTAGATTTGCTGCTGTGCTTGGGATCTTTGTCCTGTTGCGTGACCCAGTTTGGGCCAAGCTTTAGCTGTCAGATAGATTGACTCACATTTGACTCTAGCATTCTTTGGCATACAGAGAAGTTTATGCTCGATTCAGCAGCTGCACAAAAACAAGAAGCAATGATAGACTAAATTTACTTATAGTTACCTGTTTATTTAAGAATAATTTATCTTTAGTAATACGTGTTTGCAAGGACTGATGGTTGCTGTGAATTCCGAGTATCATTTCATCACTTGAGTATAGGGGTGGGCGATATGGACCGAAAATAATATCTTTTAATAATATTTTTTAGCTGAATGGCGATATACGATATATATACATTATATTTTTTCTTCCCAAAAGGTATAAACAAAAAGGCACTTCTGAGTCACATGGGCAATTTTTTTCAATTCAGCTGTAGATGTAGATGAGAAATTGCTCAAAAATAAAATATTGGCATGTTTAAATAATAATACTTCTCAAATAAATGAATGCTTTTTTTCCCCTCCATAACAAAACACTGACAGCTCAATTAAAATGTAAAGAGAAAAGATACTGAGCAAAAACAGTAAATGGCTGATTTATTCTTTATAAAACAGTCTGCAGTAAAGTAGACTTCACCAAAGTACTTCCTCCTGTGTGTACTCCTGTACAGCCAGTACTCTGTGCAAATAACAAAACATGTAAACAGACTTAATGAACAAAATTCCTTCAGTCAGAAAGTTTCTCGCTAGCTCAGTAAATCCACATTCTGCCGGCTGAATCATCAAAACATGAAAAAAGACTCACTTCCGTCATTAAGGTCATGTGACTTACGGTACAACCCAACAGCCAGGGGTATCTTGCTTGGGGTATCTGCTTGGGGTATCTGAAAAGCCGCTAAATCTAGCAACAAGGTCACAAAATTGGAAACACTGCATGACCCATGTGAGCAAAATCCGCTGCGCGGTGGGGTGACGTAATTACGCCATGAAATTAGCATATCATGATATAATTTATTTTCCCGGGCAAGATTTTCTTACCGGTATTATCGTGAACGATAGGATATGGCCCTACTTGAGTATCATAACAATCAGAAGCTAATTGTTGGTCATTATGCTGATAATTTCCCTTCATCGTTGTTCTTTCAGGTTTTTTCCTGAAGCCACAGGATGAGCTGATTGTTGAAGTCTCCTGCCGAGACACCTACCTGAGGCTCTGCAGTGTTGCTGTGCTGAGAGACGGGCTTAAAATCCATTTCGACAAACATGTTGATTTGCAGGATCCCATTTCAAACCCAAACCCAGAGGCAGAATTGTGCAGTGCATTAGCATGCCTTCAGACTGATCAGAGTGAAGCTAAAGACTTCTGCATGCTGGAATGTTCGGAAATGGCGCTCCTGAACCATCAGGATTACCATCAGAGTTTTTGCATCGCGGTAGCCAAACTGATCTCCCAGCTGAAGGTTAAGTGCCAAAATCAGGAGCAAGGGTCCGCTTTTCAGCCTGACCCTGCCTTCTCAACACACTGCGCGAGCCCGTTTTATGTGCTGGATGTGTCTGAAGGCTTCTCCCTGCTCTCTCTCATTGCTGCCAGCCAAGGTCATGTGAAAGCCTTTAGTTCTGTGGAAAAGAAGAAGCAACAGGAAGTGCTTAAGAGACTGGCTCGCTCCAACAATATCTCAGAGCAGCATTTGGAGTTCTGGCTCAACAACATGGAGGATGAGCAGGGGATGCTGCAGAGGCCTTCCAGGGAGAAGCTGTGGAGTGCCATCATTCTGGACTGCGTGGAAACCTGTGGCCTCATACGGCAAAAGCTGATGGAGAAAGCATCACTGGCCAGGTGGGGGAGGTGTCAGATTATGTGACAGAAAGGGTTTTCTGTATTTTGCTTTGTGTTTTTGATTATCCTTTCAGTGCCTTACTTTTAGATTTTTCAGCCTAATTTTTTATCAATTATACCAGGTGTCTGCTGGAGGAAGGAGGACGGATTTTCCCGGGAAAGATTGTGGTGTATGGTATGCTGGTAGAGTCTGAAACTTTGCTACTGGAAAGTGCTGTCCAGGGTCAGGAGCCTACACTTGGATTCAATATTGCTCCTTTCATCAACCAGTTCACTGTAAGTATGCCTGCAAAATCTATCAGGTCACTTGCATGTGCAATTTTATTTTGCATGTAAATTAATTGGGAAGGTTCAAACAATTGTTTGATCAGAATCAAACTAAAGCGTCCTCGTCATTTCTATGTACGTGAAAATTATACTCATTTCCAATTACCCTGGAGTCTTTTTTTTAATGACATAAAGGTTAAAAAAATCCTTTTTTGTCCTATACTAGCCCTTTATGCCAACCTTCAGTTCATTCACTGTTGGAAACACTCAGTTTCAGCTCTTGTCTCTTTAAAACCACATTCTTTTGATTTGCTGCCAGCTGTCTGGTGTTTGTGAGCACCATCTTCTCCTCTTTCTCGTATGGAGGTTTTGAAAACAAACTGTAAACCTACTGAAAAACACATTTTTTCATTCTTGATTGAAAATGGCAGTGTCTCAAGTCCATCTGTGCATATTTGAGCATGAGTTCGATCCAGAATATGGACATTATGAACATCCACAGCAACAAAGATTACAACAGCTTGATAAATATTATAGCGTTACCTCTGAAAGGGCAAACACACTGGCATTTTGCTGTCCATAAGAAGAATCTGTATTGACAGTTGTTTTTTGCATTTTTCTTTAGAAAAGTAAAACATTTCCTCTTTTTTTGTATTGTTTGTTATTCAGCCTCAAAATTTTGCAAAGTACTCCGCAGCAGAGTATAGTTAAACCTTCTGAGTTGGATTGAGCAGGTGTGGGTGCTATACTTAGAATGACAGGTTTGGCTGTGCCTCAGAATGACCATATAAGGAAATCCCCTCTTGTTTACACCAGCCAGACCCAAGACTAGATGGAAAGGTTGGCAACTGAGTGTTTTGGGGCAGTCATAAGCTTTTAGCTTACAGAGATTGCACATAATGACTTCATAATTTAGAACTTTGGCAATGGTTTATATGAGCATCTATCATTTTAGCAGTATACACTCTCCTTAGGTACAAAAAGTACAAAAGTAATTCTAGTAATCACTTATTGCAATCAAGGTATGCAGAGGAGCATCTCTGAACACACCGAACCTTGAAACAGATGAGCTACAGCAGCAGAAGACCACAATATTTCTGTCAGCTAAGAACATTTTACAGTTCACGCAGACTCACCAAAATTGGGCAATTGCCGGGTCTGATGATTCTTAGTTTGTCCCGTGTTTCTCAGTGAGTTCACTGTATTACTCAAATGGCCTCCACAGTCACTAGATCTCAATCCAATAGAGCACCTTTGAGATGTGGTTGAACGGGAGAGTCACATCATGGTACCCCATCCAGCCGACACGTCTGCAGCATCTGCGTGATGCTGACATGTCAGTATGGACCAAAATCTCAAAGGGATGTTTCTAGTACCTTTTGAATCTACCCCAAGAAGAATTTTCCAGTTATTTCATACCTGCGTTGGGTAATTCCTGAAAACAAATATTTATATCGATACGGGTCTCAAACATTTTAGTCTATGTACTATTTCATAATTTATGTTTAGCCAGATCAGTTTTTTTTAAAAATGGATATCTGAGCATTTTTAAATTAAGCAAATTATAACCTCAATGTGGCTAGTGGAACAATATTTCAGAACTTAATGTCTTGCATAACAATAACAGGAGGGGGATGACATTAAATAGTTGTATTTTAGTCATATTACCATAATTTCAGTTATAAATGTCTTTTTACAATCTAGTGAGTTTAAATGAAATCAAATCTGAGCTAAATTACAGGGAATTGCAATAAAACCAAATTGTAAAGCTGAGACTTTTTCAGTTTTCATAACACAGTTTGAAAAATCTTCCTTTTGTACTTCTCTGGCTGCTTCAATCTCATATTCTGTCTCATGTTCCTGATGCAACAACAGTCAATATTGACAGATTTCACATACAGTGTGCCATGTTTGTAAGCCTGCAATTATTCACAAAGATCATACATAAGGGTTATTTTAAATAGGACTGACACGTGGTGCAGTACTATTAAGGTATTAAAAACAAAACAAAAAATCTCAGATCGAATTTTACGTGCAAGAAATAATCAGGCCGACTGGTAGAAAACACGCAGTTCTTCATCTGGAATACCAAGGTCCATGACTTTGTTTTCTGTACTCCTCTTTGAAGTGTGCCTCTGCGTGAAAGAAGCCGTGAATTTCCTTTGAATTCTTCTTCTTTATTTGGTCTGGAAATATCTTTTTTTTTTTCTTTCTAGCATCGTGTTTGTGCTCTAATTTTGCAGACCTCTCTCGGGATGGTCGTTTGTTTTAACAGATGTTGTCTTTGAAGCCCTCGGCGGAGGGCACTTCCTAGCGCAACTGTCACACAAGACACAACACATAGCTTGGCCCTAAGACATTCCTACCTGAATACATCAGTACACATTACATCAGGCACATCAAACAGTGGGCTCGGAGGTCTACACAACTGCGACGGGGAGGAGAAAAGCTTCTTTTGTTCTGTAGTCAAGGAAACTGTGACAGCTTTCTGTGCTGACACTTTTCTGTCAGGTTTTTAGGTCTGGTGGCTCGGATGAGGTGAAACGGGATAAGGTGGAAGATTTGTTTTTGAGTTAATCTGTGATTGAGTGATGTTCTGCTGACAAAATGAAACTATATGGTTAAATACTAACTTTTGAGAAACAGCGCCAATATCACTGAGTCAATTCAGCAGTTTCTTTATTCTAAATGTTCTAAATGTTCACATAAATCTGTACTTGGAGTAGAAATACAGTTTTTCTTCTTTTAAGAAATAATAAGTTTGAAGTTTTGTTCTCGTCACAAAAAAGTGTTAAAAAGTGCTTTTTTGATCTTCCGCATGCAGCTTACTTACAATATTTGTATCAGAGGTTCTCAAAATTTTGGTGACTGAGTGCCAATTTACTGTGCCAGGAAATAAGTGAGCACATTCACTTTATTAGGCACACTTGTTCAACTTATGAGCACAAATGTTGAATCAGCTACTCACATGGCAGCAACCCAGTGCATTTAGGCATATGGTCTACACACAAGTTCGTCTCGAGTTCTGCTGCTAATGCCGTTTTAAAGGAAAAAAGGTCCAACCTGTTACTTGCAAGGTGTGCCTAATAAAATGAGCAGTGATATTTTTAAAGTGTAAAGTACTTTTTGGAATTTCTTGACACCATTAGTATTTTAATGTTAGGAAGGCTTTGTAGTGACAGCAAGAACAGAAGTGCTGTAATTAAATGGAAACGATCCGTGCTTAATAGTGTGTAATGAACTGTGGATGAATGAAATGTATTGTAGTGTAAATGTTCCCTTTCCTTTATTGTGTCCTTCAGGTACCAGTCCATGTGTTTCTGGACTTTTCCACACTGGCGTGCAGACATCTCAGTGAATCTGTGGAGCTGTTTGTTCTTGACCTTATGGAAGCCAGCGCAAACTACACTCACAGAGAAGTCAAGGTAAGTTGTGCAACATGACTGGAATATATATTAAAAAATGTGATCTGTAGTAGAGCTGGGCTCAACTGTTGGAACTGGAATTTATGCATTAACTCCGCTGATAGAGTTCAAAAATCCACGAGCTGCCTGCTGATACACGAGCACAGTGCGCCAACAAAAGAGCTAAAGATGAGTCAGACCTACGAAAGCAGACTGTATGCATCTCCCCACAAACCTTTAACCTCACTTTACTCTCTGACTTTGCTTCTTTGAACCTGAAGGAATTCGGCCCAAAATCTACTTTTTGGATATTCAGAAATAAAAATGTCTGGAATTGTCTTGTGGTACACGAGCATATGTTCAGACACTTACCTTCACAAATTTATAACATTTGTTTGAAAATTTAGCATTAAATACAGTGTGAAGTAATCCACAAATTCATAAATATTAAAATTAGATATTCAAAAATAGCAGAAAGTAATATTTTACAAGTAATTTCTACCTGTACTTGTGTGACAATAAGCCTTGTTAAGCCCAGATTCCCGGTTTACAGGTCCAGGCTACGTCTGCAGGCAGGATAACTGCAGTTCCCTTCTGGTATCACATCTACCTGGACGAGGAGATCAGCGTGAGCACCCTTGGCCAGACTTCTCACTGGAAGCAGGCAGCCGTTGTTCTGCAGCAGCCCCTGGAGGTACGGGCTGGGGACTGGGTCCACCTCGCTGTGAAGCTCCACAAAAGCACCATTTCCATTTTGGCTCATATAGAAAGCATACCCCAGCAAATGGAGTAAAACACTCTCACATTCTAGCTTAGTTTTAGTTTTATTACATTTCAGTTGACTGTTGCATCAGTTGACTGATATTAAAGATCAATATTGGTCTGTCAGATGTACCAGAATCAGTGTACTTGTTGTCTGATTGTGTGTTTTTTTTTTTTAAAAAAAAAATGATACTGCAGAAAAAGATGCTTGGGGTAAATTAAAAATGGTGTCATCATAACGTTTGCCCAGCAGAGCAGTTCAGACCCCATTGTTTACAAGCTCTCAGAGCTGTCTGCAGAATATGCATGAGAATACTTTTCGAAGTACACTGCTGCCAACATTCCCGTCCTGGTATTTTAAAAAATGTCCTTTCTCTAGTGACATTTTTCATGTCTCACAACATTGGGATCACTGTTTAGTAATTGCCTGCATGAAAAATGCCTTGTTATGAGTATATATAGAAAGCCTGCTGATGTCATTAATGACTTGTACTTACATTTGTAAGTAGATAATAAATATATTAGCCCTTAATTACTGACCCAGTTGTTTTTGTAAAGGTGTTTCAGTTTACCCATAAATGTTACACTTTCATAATAAACACAAGGAAAAATAAACTTATTCCATCTGATTTATTGACAAAGCTTTCAGATATGGAATTAAATTTAAAAAGTAGAACAAGTGATCTGATGTAATTTTGTCAGTTTTTTAAAGGAAAAAAGAGAAAGAAAATCCCATAAGGCAGTGCAGCATGCCAGAGTCAGACATGACGCTGATTACGCTACTGTTCTGATACATTTATGAATTTTTCTTCCCATACTGTACATTAATCATGTCAATATCCCTGAACAAATCTGTGTAAGTCACAAAGAAAAAGGATCTTATAAAGTCTATGGAAAAATAAATGGCTTTAACGGGTGCAAAAATTATTTCAGTTTAAAAACGAGATTGAAAACAACTAAAAATGATCCTGGAATAAAAAAAAACTACATGGATGTGTGGAGAGACTAAGTTACACAGCACACAGAACAAGGCATCTGAGCAGACTAGTGAATATGTTTCTATTAACGGCTATAGAGTAAGCTATGCATTAAAGCACTGAGAAGTGCCAACTAGAATGTGCTGATTCTTTTTAAAAGAACCTGTGAAATTGTTAATACGATTGCTTTAGAGTATGATTTCATACCCTTCTGAAATGCAGTAAATTATATTTATACTGTTACTGTTGTTATATTGTCAAGACCCCTTTACCAGGGATGTATACTCTAATGTACCCCAGTTTTTTTTTCAAGTGAAACCATTTTGCTTCTGCTACTTTGTTCCCTGCACTTCTACCAGTTCAAACAAAAAGACTGTGGATAACTGTAGTTTCAGTATGGCAGGTTTTCTTCATCACGGTTATTAATTCCATTTTATCCCATTCAAAGTCATTATAAACACAACAAGAGGAAAATGTTTCAATTTGAAAAGTTGCATATTTCCCTCTTCTGTCACATTTGGAATCGTGGCATGATTGACACATAAAACTGTGCAGTTTCCTATCTGGAAAACATGTCTCCATGATTCACTTAGACTTCAGCAGGAGTTGTGTTTTCTCTCATGTTCTTTTAGTAAAAACCGAAAAAAAAAAATTTTCTAGAATAGCCAATTCTCTAACGCAACATGAAACAGCATAAAATGCACGTTACCTACAAGTTTTTTAGTGCCATTAATTCACCAGACATTCTTGAAGCTGTCACTGGAAGCGGTCCATCATAAATGAGTTTGTTTTGTTTGCATCAGTAATGTTTGAAAGAATGTGGCAAGGCTTTAATTGGGTCCTGCCCAACCATCTCTGGTAAGAGTCAGTTTGTGACACCTAAGCTAGGTGATCACAATGAGATCTGCCTCTGTCGGGTCTTTGGTTTGGTTGGTCATTTCTTCATCCTGGGTTTCTTCAGGTCTAGCCTCACGCCCTTCCTCCCACAGGGCTGATCCGAGTCCAGCTGGTGCTGACAACGAGTGCGGTGTGGGGGTTCTACCCAGGCCCTCATAGTGACCCTTAGAAGAAACTGGGTTATAAGCCGTTTCGGTCATGGCATCTTGAGATGCAGAAGAGAGCAGGCCAGATCGCTCACCATCACTTTGCGCCTCATCCATGTAGGACTTTCTTGGACGACCCATAACTGTCCTCCCTGCCAGTGCGGACAAAGAGACACTTTAAAGTTTTTTTTTAGTTTTTTTTTTTAGCGAGAACACCAAACACACCACTTATTTACAAATTAAAGACCATGTAATCTAATAGCTCACGCCAGCAGCAATAGCAATAGTAATGCCATGTGTACACAGTAGTCAGCTCTACATTATCACAACATCCTGAAGACACATCTGAAGTAGAAATTACAATACAGGTGATTCTAAGTACTTTGGCAGGTGCTGACAGCACAGGGTTATGTTAGGGTTAGGTTATGGAATATCAGGTCGGATCTATAAATAAACTAATTTATAAGACACAAATGCTTAGTTGGTGTTTTTTCACCTTGTGAATCTGTCTGTGTGTGTTTGTGTCATAATTGCAAAATGTGGTCCTTGACGGCTTAGTCACACTAGTAAAAATAGGACAGCAACCTCCGCGCAAGTGAGAAAAAAACAAAAAAAATTTGGCAGGTGACTACATTAAAGATTTTTTTTTTCTGTAAGAGACCACTTGCAAATAGTTGTGGCAAAACCAGGTGGTCACCCAGAGGTTCAACTTCTGGGCAGCACTTTGTCATCTGCACCAGTGAGTGCAACTAGTCTGTAATATGTCTCTATGCATTATAGGAGACTCCACTCAGCTGGTTGTAATCTGGCTATTTTCCTATTTAAAAGCAAGGTTGCTAAGCACCTATGTCATTTTGCAGTTAAATCTCCATCCTGTCGCAACTTGAAGTTCTGGCTGGATTCTGAATGTAAAGTAGTGAATTTCTACAGGAACAGATTTGCAATTTTCACTGATTTAGAATCAGAATCAATTTTATTGTCATTTTAAATCAGACATATAATGAAATGGCTTTCCAGAACACCCGTACAAGAGATAAGTGTTCTGTGGCCTTGCTGCCGTCAAAGACACTGCCGTTTGTTTATCACAGTCAATCAATTGCCAACTCCATCACGTTGGCATTTTATTGCCATCTTGATGCACTAAACGCACATTGAAGATGGCAGCTGATTGCGAGTGGTCGCAGACCTGGTCCCCATCTTCCAAGCAACCACTTCAAAGGCAACTAGAATGCAAGTTCAGTGCACACTGTCACAACAACTTTGGTTGTGCCACTGTCTCCACTGTTTGCCCTAATGTGTATCAAAAGGGTATATCTCCACCTATCACACTGGTGGTTTTGAGATTTTGGCAGGTGGTGTCTGCATATCTGTGGATAGATTTTGTTGACACCAATAGTTGCAACAGTAAAAGATATTCACAAAACTGTACAGGTGTGTAGTTGCGATGAAAATGAAGGCTTATTTAAAAATAGGCCACAGAACTTATTGCAGTCGCAGCTAGTGTACTTGCATCTCAGTATAGTCTGTAGTAAGTAATCTGTGGACATCTTTCAGAGAATATCTATTGTTGAACTGGGTCTTTGTTTTGATCTGAGTTCTACACCTATAAAGTTTCATGACTACCATTGTGTTCACAAAGTCATACAAACACTCAGAGGAGTGCTCAAAAGCACCTTTATAGTTTTTCCCACACTAGTAGACGAATCCAGAACCCCATTACGAAGTGATGAGACACACAGACAGACTCACAAGGTGAAAGACAATACTATCTACCCTATTGCAGTTTGAAATAAAACTGTAAGTACACCAGGAACACCTACCAACATTGCGGACTTGTTCAGAAATGTCGGCTCTGACATCAGACATGTCCCACATTGCCATGAAAGAATCAAAGCAAGAAACCTCTTCGGCCTCCTGCATGTAAGGTTTGTAGGTGAAGCTGAAGTGATGGGCAATGGCAGCGACAAACATCTCCACACATATTATGAAATCCTAAAGAAAAAAAAACCTGCTTGGTTGTGTTGCACTGATATGAAGGAAAACTATTAGGAGGTCTCACAGAATAAATTAGTTCTGTTGACTATTAGTCAGAATGCTTAAACTATACGTTACCTGTAAGCCAGTAGCTACAGCTTCCACACTTTGCCAGTCCCATGTGCGCTTTTCTGAGATGACGCCCACTTTAACCAGCAAAGCAATGACCACAGCTTGCCTAGAAAGGTTTACAACCACCACCATTTCATTAACATGTACAATTTATCCAGGACAGTTAAAAAGAGCTTGTGCAAAGTAATTTTTAAATAAAAATATCAAGGTCATGTCATTAACTTTAAACACAATGAGATTTACCAGAAAGAGACAAACACCACCATTTTGACACACAGGAATTTGCCGACTGGTTTGATTGGACTCAGTTCCTCTCTCAGAGCCCTGTAGAAGAGCACCAGGCAGTACATGGCAAACTAGATCAAAAGAAGACAGAAAGGAATGTGAATTAAAAAAAAAAAAAGGGTGCTTGTAACAATTTTCAGTCCATCTTTTGACATGCTCTAACACCATGATTACCAGCTGTGACATATTGTTGAAGATCACCAGGTATGTCCATGCATTTTTGGAGCTGAAGTTGCCTTCATCGTACACGTCACACAGCTGACAGATTCTAGGAGGGAAAAGAAACACATAGCCGACGTCAACAGACACTGAACAAAATGTGACTGCAGCTAACGGATAAAGCGTGTAAAAACCAGAGATTACTCACAAAGCAATGACTGTGGTGACGGGCCTGACGACTGTGTACTGCAACACTCCCAGCTTACATCTCAACAGTAAAACCCTGCAGAGGAATTTTAGCATCTGAATTAGGAATGAATTGGTTTGAAATATAGTCACCAGAACCCTGAGACGGGTCTGATGATAATGTTTAACACTGAACCGTTATGGCCACATCCAAAATATAGCATCGTAGGGGTTTGCATGTTTGACTCTGTATTTATGTTCCTATTTAAACAATTAGGCTGATGATGCTGGCCTTTAGGAATCAGTTCCTCGTATAAAAACACCCAGAAAACTCTGGGCTAAATTAAAAGCACACTAGATCAATTTTGGATGTTGTGTGACTGAGACTAATTTGAAGCTGGTGACTTTCACTGTCTTTTTTTCCTCATTTGACTTGCGGTCAAATGAGAAAAAAAGGACAGTTGAGCTTCAAGAATTCAGTACATTTCATTTCTTTAAATTCACAAAAACCCTTTAAAATGAAAACAGATCAAAAGAGAAAATGCTGTGCAAGAAGACAGATGCAAATGAAATCGCGGTGGCCAATTCATTGAAACACTAAGGAAATATGACTATGGATTCCAGTAAAATGTCAGTAAATGTCCATAAAACTGACATTTTTGGGTCAAAGTATGAACAGATGGTAATGTTTAACTAATATCGCATTGACAACAAAGTTATGACCAACACTTGAGTGCAGCTGAACTGTGAGTTAGTAAATTTAACCTTTTTTCATTTTGATATAAATGGAATTAAAGTCTACAGAGAACTTACTCTCCCATTGGCCATGGTGGGCAGAAGCAAAGAGGAGGCAGGTGTTTCTGCTGCTCCTGGAGCTCCAGCATCAACACAAGGTTGGGGTACTGATTTTCCAGGTAGTTAAGCAAGAAGGTCATGAAGTTGTAAATGACATACGCCTCGTAGCACTCCCTGCATGTGTCCACATATATTGCTATACTGGGGTATTTCAGTGCAATCCACTAAAATAGAAAAAGGAACAATAACTGGAAAGTATACGAGAATATGATGCAGAAAAAAATGTCATCCCAAAATGTGCCACTTTATATGATGTCTCCAAAGAATGAAGTCTGACATACATTTAACACGTAAACTCATAAACTGGAGTGTAATGGCTTAGATTAAATAATACACAACTCACACTGTCCAAGCTGTAGATCGGAACCATCCATAATATCCTTTAAAAAAAAGACACACAAAAGTGTTAAACATCTGTTACAGGTTCTGATTTGTGGCTAAAGTTACTGTTAAGATCTTAACCTGATGATAGGTTTCTGAAGCTCTGGCTGAGTATAGTGCACCAGATGCTGGAGGATGCCCCACAGTGATATGGGTATAGTCATGAAGACAAAAATCCCAGCAATGAACCATGCTTTGTTATGAGTGCCAACCTGCCAGAACATGAAAAGCAAACAATATTAAAATCATTAAGCCATCTTCAAAGGTTTCATTTAATATAAAGTCAGTGGTGAAAGTAGTGTCCGGATCCTCAAGTATGGAAAAATCACAATTGGATTACTGTCATGCTCTATAACCCAAGTGCTCTTGAGCTTCAGGACACAAACTATCCATCCACTCCCGCTTATCCTTTTCAGGGTGCGGCCAAGGCCTTAAGGATTTTCTGGTAGAGAGAAAAGCAGATCATAACACTACCACCACCATGTTGGACTGTTGGTTTGATGTTCTTTTAATGAAATGGTGTGTTAGTTTTACGCTACATGTACCAGGACTCAAACCTTCCAAAAAAAACTCAACTTTTGTCTCATCAGTCCACAGAATATTTTTTCAGAAGTTTTGGGGATCATCAAGATGATTTTTTCACAAATGTGAGATGAGCCTTTGTGCTCTTTTTGGTCAGCAGTGTTTTCTCCTTGTTGTTCTTTTGTAACCTCCTGTATGAGTCGTCTATGCGATTTTGGAGTCATTTAGTAATTTTATATTCGGGTTATCTTGTCTAATATTAAAAACTGATGATCTGAAACGTGAAAAGAAATCAGGAAGTGGGCAAATACTTTTTCACAGCTCTGCACAAAGAATTTAAAGATTATAATTCAGATACAACAGCCTTACTCACCATAATTAAGGTGTAATTGCTTTGAGGGGAAAAGCATGAATAAGTGTTTAAAATGAATAATTAAGAACTAACAAGCTGCTAATGTCCATGATAACAAGCACCCAGTTGATGGTAAACATGTGTGCCTCACTGCCTTTATACAGAGTTGTAAAGAAAATGATACACAAGTATTGTAACAATTCAACTGTATTTAAGTACAGTGTGACAACCATGTGTTAAACCATGTATTAAACTAACAGACAGAACTCTCCAAAAAAACATAAGCACTGACCTTTGACTTCTGTAGTTCCCAGATGCACAAAGGCAGGACGACTAAGAGCAACAAGATGTACAACACAACAACCAGCGGCCGGATCCATCTTCTCCAGTTCCCACAGGAACAGGGCATTTTTCAAGACGTTGTTTTTTTAAGACGGCCGCTGCTCTCTTTGTCACAAAAAGGCTTAAACCGACGGCACAAACACTTTTACGCATTTACCGTTAGCTTAGCATAGTGTTACACGTCTAACGACCCTAAAACAACACTTTATTGGTGTGTATACGTACGTCGGCTCCTTCACTAACGTAGGGGCTCATTCATAAAGACAAAATTGCTGGATAAATACCAGCTCATGTGACTCCAATTTTATTAGCAAGGCTGCTAACGTTAGCTTGTCAGCTGTTTGATCGTGTAAACAAACGGTGCTGAGGTCGATCCTGGACGCCAGTCTCCAGATATCAGTAAAACTGTATTTCACACTTAGACGTCAATAGACTCCCTTAAAAGGACGTAAACATAACTGTCTTTATATCCGGAATGCGTCTGGAGATAAAAGTTTACAACATGTTGTGTGTGAACTTCCTGTTTTTTTGCGTCACCTGAGACCTTCACCTAAATGCTACAATGTGATTGGTGGCATCATGGCTAGTTTGGTTGCGCTATAGCTGGCCCGATGATGTGTGCTTTCTCCAGCAGATGGCAATGTGAATTAACAATCATCAAGATCCCACAGCTTTCACTATGTAGGCCACCAGACGGCGAGGTTGAGTGTAAACCGCTACTTACACTTTTTGGACATACAAACTTTGAGTATATGTGGCGTTTTGTTGGGCCGTTTTAAGCAGCTTTTGGGTCACTGGTTTCAGCGCAATGCCATGTGGAAGTACTCTCATTTCCAGTGAGTCACAAGCATGTCCTGCAGAACAGAAAAGATTTTAACTACTAAATTAGTCAAATGATCCAGAGCAACTAACTATAAAACTATTGGTTTATTTTTCTGTCTTTGTTTCGTTATTTTTAAAAGATTTCTATCTGACTGACAGAAATGTGCTGTCTATATATGGACAGGACTACATGTCAGAAAACTAAATTATCTTTTAAGTTGGAATTATTATTGGCTCTTGTATTTTCTGTCTACTGTCAAAACCAAGCCAAAGATGAATATTTTTGGGCTGATTTAAGGATCATGCATTTTGTTATAGACAGTACTTTCTTTCATGTAAAGGATAAAAAAAAGTTTGTTTTTTTATCATCTGTGTGAATATGCAGGCGTTTGAGTGTGTTTCTCTGTAAAAATGAGGGGAGGCAGAACTTTCCTTTCTGTCGCACTATGTCTCCACTGCCCCACAGTCACAGAAATCACTGGTTGTTGCAGGACAGATTGTTCATGAATTTTGAATTGATCCTTTTGGCTTTTATGAATTAGAAATAGTCTTTGCCACAAGTAGTGCAAGCGAGTGCCATGGTGGGTAGCTTGGAGGGATTGCCATGCAAAGTGGCATACAGGGTAGAGACATGTAAGGGCAGGGTAGATAAACATATGCTGTGTTTGATCAAATCCAAAAACATACTTTAGCATAAAGGATGTGGCGTCCAAGTCAGAGTGAATAAGACCCATAGGTGCAAAAGCTCATACAGTATAAATAACATACACAAATGAGACAAACAGAATGGATGGGTCTGAGGAATGATAATAACAATCAATACAGAAAGAAGGAGACATAATGTCTGGTTGCTGGGAAATAATGCATCAGCCAAAGTGCACCTCCTTTGTCAAAGAAATACGCACGAAGGCAGTTGTTCAACAATTACTTATTTATCTTAATATCTCTGCCAAAGGCCTTTGTGTCAGGAAGTGTTCAGACTCACTCACACTGTTTCAGTTTCAGTTCACCACTTATATCATCGTTCAGAAACAACAACACGAGGAGGATGGAGTCAAACAAGCTCCGAGTAGAATAGAATAGAAGAATGCCTTTATTGTCATTATACAGTCTGTACAATGAGATCTTAAAGCAATATTTTGTGTTTCAGCAGACATTATCGACTGCGTATGTATGAAAAACTTGATAAGCTTGTCACTGGGAATGACCAGCGTGAGATTAGAAATGGGTCTATCAGAGCGGCAGCTCAGGTTGAACACTTTGGAGAGTGTAAGGAAATTTAAGTTTGGTCTAATTTTCAGGACTAAAGCTATGAGTACCTTGTAACAGGGAACTTACCGCTACACAATACCACCCGCACCCCGAAAAGTACAGCATACTTACAATGTAGGTTCAAGGAAACATTGTTGGGGTCTTTGGCTAAATTACCCAGAAATTATGCAGAATTTAAATGTACTTACAGGGTACATCCCTGTAATAATGTGTACTTACATGTAATTACAAGGTACTTACGGGCTTAGTGGCGGGCCATATTATGAAGTGTTACTGGTTATTTTGTATGGGGGGTTATATTTGCAAAAATGGCATAAAGTGGTAACCCATGGTTTCTTGGCTCCCCTATTTCTGCTGCCCTCAGTACACATCAGACAATACCCAGCTTCTTTTGATCTCAACAATACACTTGTAAGGCTGCTCAGTTGTATCTTTTACAAAATATAATCACCAGCCAAAGTACTCAAAACTGTCTGTGGTAGCTCCCGATAGAGTATTTCCAAGAATAAGTTACTATGTTCCTGTTTCTGTGAGTTCTTCGCGTCTTTATTTGTTTGCATTTCCTGATTGGTTTGGTGAAAATAAATTCAACTTGTAATTCAGCATTCCTCTTCTAGGGTTGTTTACTTGTTTAGTAATCTGGCCCTGGTCTCAAGCTTCAAGAAATGGTGTTCATTGAATTAATATAACCCATCAGGTTAAGTTTTGAGTATGCATGCTGGGTGTAGTTGTTGTGGGATTTTAAACCAAAATAAATTTTGAGACATATTTCAGTTACCATAAATAGATCTTTTTTTTTTTTTTTATGATACAGTCATGTTAAAAGGAAGTTTATCTTCTGTCAGTTAAAAGGTCTTACATATCAGGATATAATAACAACAATTGGATTCTTAGCAGGTTATAATAATAAAATCAGTAATAATAAAATTACTGATAATCAAATGCATAATAAGGGTTTGACCACCATTATAACAGATGTTTTGGCAGTTTGCTGGTCTGGAGCATTTAGGTGTGAGTGAATACAATGCCAATGAAGGAAGATATTAGCAACAGTCTTTGAGAAGGAACTGTTGCTGCTCATGAGAAGGGTTATGATGTCATTTACAGCCAATATAAAGTCCATCATTCTACTGTGAGAAAGACTGTTCACAAATGGAAAACATTCAAGACAATTCTTCCCAGGAGTGGACCTCTCAGCAAATTCACCCCAAGGTCAGGCTGTGCAATACTCTGAGAAACTGTAAAAAACCCAAGAGGTACATATCAGACTCTACAGGCCTCAGTTAGCATGTTTATTGTTAAAGTTCATGACAGTAGAATTAGAAAAAACTGAACAAGTATGGCTTGTTTGGAAGGGTTGCCAGGAGAAAGTCTATTCTCTCTAAAAAGAACAAAACAGCACAGCTTAGGTTCTGAAAAAAACCTACAACACTCCTGGAAAAATGTTGTTTGGACAGATGAGTCCAAAGTTGAAATGCTTGACCATGTTTGACAATGTCATGTTTAGCAAAAACCAAACACAGCATATCAGCACAAACACCTCATGCCAACTGTCAAGCACGGTGGTGGAGTGGTGATGATTTGGGCTTGTTTTGCAGCCACAGGATTTGGCCACCTGGATGTCATTGATTCAACCATGAACTCCTCTGTATACCAAAGTATTCCAGAATCAAATGTGAGGCCATCTGTTTGGAACTGGCTTATGCAACTGGACAATGATCACAAGCACGGCAGCAAATCTACAGCTGAATGGCTGAAAATGAAAGGAATCATGGTGTCTCAACGGTCCAGTGAAATACCTCAACCTGATTAAAATGTAGTGTAATGGAACCTTAAAAGAGCTGTGCAAAAATTAAAGACAAAGACAATTACTGTACTTCCACAGTCATTGCCACTAAAGGTAGATTTTGTTAGAGACATAATGACACAGTGTAATGCCATGTTTTGCATGAGGTTACGTTTACCCAGTTCTAAAACCTGCTAAGGACCTGATCTTTTATTATGTGATAATATGTAAAACCTTAGGACTGAAAGAGGGTGTATGTTTCTTTGTTACATGACTGCACAGGAAATTGCACATATACTACACTACTTAGACTTGACACTATAACCGTTGGACCTTGAATAACACGCCAAAATTAAAAGAAAATTATATTGTTTATATTCTTCTGTCTAAAAACACATTTTTAAAATAGAAATTTATCTTATTATAATAAAAGGTCTTAATATGATTTATTTTAAAGTATCCATCGAATATATTTGCCTTGAGCAATGACTGTTTTTTACCGTATGAAGCAAATTTGAGTTAAGCTGTGCATGGAGAAGTACTCTGGATCTTTTAGATCCTGTATTTGTTTTCTTGCTTTATTTAATTCACTGCTGGCAGGAGACTTTATTCTTCCCAAAAACTCTCTCACCTTCGCTTTTTCTCACAGTCTCTTCTTTCTCTCTTTTGCTTCCCCAAATCATTGAACCATAGTCTCATTCAAATATACTTTTTTTTTGTCTCCGCTTCATTAAACTGTAACATATTACATCTTAGCAACCACAGTTTTGAAGAGTTTCTTCAGCATTACAGGAGACCGGTTGGATTTCATATGAGGATATGAAACTGTCATAAAGTTCACGACCAGGCTGAGATTTATCACCAATAGCTGAAACATAAACCAGGCCAATGTCTGATAAAACCTTGACTGCTAGAATGGCCTGTTGGTCTTGGATGTTTCTGACTTTGTGTATTGGATTTCACAGTTCTGGTAAGTGTCTCCTGTTGAGTGTGAGAGAGTGTAATCCTGGGGTAATGACACATTTGCTCACAGCTGAATTGCCACAAACCACAGATTTTGGGAAGCGGTTCTTAAAGGGATTTAGACAATTAAAGCCAAGTTATAACTAAAATGAGGACTACACAACTATGCAAACTATGCAGCTAATGGCCAAACTTTTGAGTCCTCTGCCCTGCCCTTTGAGAGAGTGAATTATAAGTATCACGTTCCCACCATCTGAGCCGTTCACATCCTCTCTCCTGACATTCGCAACCCTTAGGGCTCGGCTGGCGAGCAGGTCAGTGTGTTTCAAATCACTCCCAGACTCCTCTTTCTCACAGTTGCAGATGAAAAACAGGATGGAAGGGGGGACCTTGACTTCTCAGAGTAAACTAGCACCATAGCAGAATAAACCTCCTCGCTTCCTACGATGGAAATGTATTTATTGGTACAAGCAGCAGCATTAACATGAGATTAACATGTTAAATCAGTGACAACAAACATATATGAAATAGTTTTTTGGCTTTTTTTTTTACAGAATATTATGAATGACTTTTGAGTAGTGGTAACATAATACTGTACAGATATGAACTGATCTGTACATAAGTGTGCAAAACACTCCAACTACTCCAAACACTCACACACACTATAGTGCACATTCAAACTCACACAGGTTTACAGGTATCTATCGCAGAACAGCAGAAAGGAGTTATTCTCTTCTATCGCCTTAACAGATCACTGCCATCTTTCTAAGGGGTCAGGGTTGGTGGAGGTGCGGCAGCTCAATGACAGAGAAAAAGAGCTTGGAAATCTATATGAGCTGAAATTACCTTACATACTCAGTATTACTCAGTTAATTAATGTATCATGTCTTTATCTATCAAGTTCAGTTGATATATACATAATGGAGAACCTACCAGCTTGTAACTTTGTAACTTCTGTTACTTTATATACTCGCCCTTGAGAAAGATGGCAGAGACTACAGCTTATAGCTCAGTCTTTGTATCCTTTGAGATCAATGGCGTTCACACATCAAATAGAATAAGACATTATTGTTGTTTTGTAGTGGGACACGGGTTCCACATAAAAACACTAGATCAACATTTTAGAAAATACCCCTGTTCACTTTTCTGCCGTGGCTGAGCTGGAAATCGATTCTTAAGCCATCAGTGGGTAAATGTAAGGGACGTAGACACAGGAAGAAACTAGCAGCGACTTGCATTTCAGGAAAATTAGAAAGCCAGACAAGGCTGGCAGATAATTAGGTAAACTAATTTCAACGTTGTCACTATATGATGGGTTGGAAAATATACAAGAGGGCTTACACGCGCAACTAGAGCTGTGGTTGTCCACTGGAGGCCCATTGTAAGCAGTGATGGGCTACAACCCCATAAAGCGAAGGGCTCATAGCCCATAAGCTCTAGATTAGGTTAGGTCATCCGGGAAATAATTGCACACAGATGAGAGCCCAGGTTTTTAACCCTCTTGTACAAGAGGATTCTTTACATAATTACTCATCACATTTTTCTACTTGACAAAGTTGCTAAAAATCACTTAGTTAAGGGTAAATAACAAGGCTAAACCTGTCATTAGCTTCATCAAAAATGCCTTGCAATAAGTCTAAAAACCTGCCACCCAAAACTCTCATATTCTTTCCTTAGCACTTATTAAAGTAAAATATAAGCCATTATGATTTAACATATAGTCAAAACAAGTTTTGGAGATATGGCAGTATCATCAGCTAACTTCTCTTTTGAGCAGTCTTGCCCTTCCAGCGAAGCATATACATATACGTGGATGCATTATATAAATGAGATAAAATGTGTCAAAGTGGAGGTGGATCTTGTTAGCTTTGGACCAAGTCAGGCGACCTGTTTTCCCTTTTTTCCAGTCTTTTTGCTAAGCTAAGCTAACTGGGTGTTGGCTATAGCTTCATATCCAATGCGCTAGCATGAGAATAATTTTATTAAATGACTGGCAAGAAAGCAATTATGCATATTTCCTAAAATGCGAACCTGCCGCTTAAATGTGGAGTATTTACCATCTCACAAAACATCCTTTTCCCATGTCATTACAACGTTATATAGGCTGAGTACAGTATTGTTACTGCAGTCTAACACTTTATAAAAGTGGTCACTATATGAGTATATATGTATATATATGTGTGTGTAAATAAAGCAGAGATGTCACTAAAACTGTTGATTTGTGTAGTGAAAGTCACGGTGTTGCAGGAGTCTATTTTGGTCAGTGGTGAGATGTTTCACAATGGTTTAATCTACTTCATATTAGTCATTTGAATAACGTGTGAATATACATAGTTGCACATTATCTCTTTGCTCCGAAACCTGCAATCCTATATTTCCTGTTGCACCAGGTGCTTTAACACAGGACCTAATTTTTTTTATTGTAAAATCTACAGTGTGCAGGTCCATGGGTCATGATTGCCATAAATGGAAATTGTGTTTTTGTCAATGTGAGAAAGCATTATTTTGTTCAGAAGCATTCATGATAACTCACAAAAAGCATAAAGTGAATAAGCTCAAAATCATCCTCTAGTTTATACCACAAAGTAACTCAGTGAGCAATGAGTATGAGTCAAATACACTGTACAACAACTGGCAGTTACATGCTTTTCTGTTTCTCATTATCAGTAAGTAGCAAACTCCAGGGGACTCATCACCCATCATCCCCTCTGATGGAGAACAGTCAGCTTTTTCCTTCCTGCAACATCCTTCCCAGTGGTGCTGCCCTTTACAGGAATAGCACACTTAGCTCCTGATAGAGAGCAATTTATAGTCAGCTTCAGCTGCTTCCCTTTAAAAGTTCTCCTCCTGCTGCTTTCCTCTTTTGCTTCTTCTCTCAAACTACAGCGTCACTGTCTGTGGGTGTGGGAACAGAAGGAGTTTGTTGGAGGAAGTTAGTCTGCTGAGAGGCTCAGGAAACATCAGTGTGTTGAAGTTTCCCCCAGTCCATTTTCATCCCTTTAATTCCAGTTCCTAATGCATCCCTGCCAGATTCATGTTTGGCTTCCGTAGTTCTCACAGAATATTGTCTGACAAAGTTCATTTTTGATGTATGTATTATAGAACGAGTATTAGTCACATTTTAAACACTTGCTGGGGATGCTGAAAAGCTTCAAACACACTCCTCAGTCAGCGAGTCAGTTGCTGTCCTTTCTGATGCTTCGGTCAGTGTGGAGGTTGTTGGGCTCCGGGCTTTTACACTGGAAGCTGGTGCCATTCATGGGTCCAGTACTGCTCAGCTGACTGTCAGAGTAACACCAGCAGCACAAACATGACTTGGAGAACATGTGAAGAGAGGAAAGGGAATATTTTAACATGGCAGTGTTTATGAAGAGGATTTTCCACATGTGGCGCTCACATTTGTTATTTGCTCCCACAACCCCTTCACATGCAAGCTTGATACATGGTTGATCTCAGTCCTGGTTCCCTTTGACAGGCATGTACTTGTGACCTCACCCAGTAATGTTACCACATAAATCATCAGGCTGCTTTTACACGTTGCTCACGGAAATACATCACCACCACAGACCCTGACTCACAGGCTTTCCCAGCCTGACTAATTCATGAGAATTATGTGTGCGTGTGCATGTGTGAAGTAAAAAAAGTAATTTTGTGTGTGTCCCACATGCATTCATATCCATATGCACCATACCTTGAAGCAGTTTTTGAACTTCTTGCTGACAAAGTAGAGAATAATAGGATTTATGCAGGAGTTGATTGTAGCAAGGTTGATGCTGAAGTAGTCCAGGATCAACAGGAAGCTGAAAATGGAAAACAAAAGAAATTATGAAGAAATTATTTTGAATAAAATATCAGTCAATACCATGGAAGTAATTTAAACTTTTAGATATTACTTCAGTAAGGTGCCCCAGCTCTAGATTTGCATTACTTGAAGCTCAAATGATTCCTTATTTATCTCATATTTGCCCTGAGTTCACCTCTTTAAAGCTGGCTTTCCCTAGTAAACAATAGATTTGAACAACAGGTTGGCTGAACAGCCAGAGTCTAAAATTACCACAATAAGGACATCCTCTCTCTCTGTCTCACTGTGTATAGAAAACTGTTAAGTGCACTCTGAAGCCTGTGTTTAGGCTCGCTGGTATTACCTCTTATTGTCTGGAGCTCTTACTGTGTTTATTATTAACATTTACAATACTACATGAAAGGAAGCAAGGTAACGCATAATAGGTCCACAGGATTAGTAAATCTGGAGCAGTAAACTTTTTTCGTGTTGATCATATTCAGAAACCTAAAAATGCTGTCAATATTTTCAGCTTTCAAAGAAGCTAATCCCTGAGTTAAATTGTCCTGTGCACTGCCATATTCTTTTGCCAATACACCTTTGAGGAACCTGTTTGTAGTTCTTCCAGAAACTCACTTGAGCAGCTCACATCGCATCTTCTCTGTTTGGTTGTAAATCATCTTCTTAAGAATCCTACTGAGGTGCAGTGGGAACCAACAAAGGGCAAAGATGAGGACAAGGCAAAAGACAGCTTTGGCCACCTCTCTCCTCTGCAGAGGGAAACAACACATTACTGTACAGTCTGTTGTTATGAGAAGATGTTAAAATGTGTGGGTCATGGAAAGTAGAAATGTAACGCAATGGAATCAGTTCTAGGCTTACCTGTTTGAGGTGCTCACTGAGAGCAATCCGAAGGCTGCCATTCCTGCGGTTGAGCATCTCGCAGGTCATCAGAGTGTAGAAGATAGCTGTGCAAATCAGTGGTACACAAAAGTAGAAGCCAAACAGCCACCAGTCCTTTGCAACTCTGTAGAACTAGACAGCACCAAGCACAGTGATGGAGTTAGTTATGTAACATTGCACTAAAATCATGATTAACTGTGTGACCTGAGAGTGTGACACTGAGGAGTTGAAGGTTTTGAACTGTTGAGTCCAAACCAGTGAGCTCCCCACATTTCCTGCATACATACATCCTTAGAGGTGCCCAGAAAGATAATCCTTAAAGTCATGTGAAAAAGTTTTCACGGGACTCCAAAAGTCCTGCAGGCTGTTCTACTCGACTAAGCTATTGTTTAAATCTTTTCACAGGACTCAATGCAGTAAATACACCCAGTGATTCGATAGCTTTTTGAAACAATGTTAGCAGCAAAAACTCATTTTATGTGTGACTATCAGTCTCTCACATCGTTGTGGAGGAAGTTTGACCCACTCTTCTGTACATCATTGCTTCACTTCATCGAGGCTTGAGGGCATTAGTTGACACACCGCTCTCTCAAGGTCTTACTGTAGCATTCATTTACTTTTTCAGCCATTCCGTTATAGATTTACTGTTGTGCTTGGAATCATTGTCTTACTGCATGACCCAGCGTCAGCTTAGCTTTAGCTGTCAGATTGTCTCACATTGGACTCTAGAATACTTTGGTATACAGATGAGTTCATTGTCGACTCAATGACTGCCGGGTGTCCAGGTCCTGTGGCTGCAAAATAAGTCTAAATCACCACCCCTTCACCACTGTGCTTGACAGCTGGTATGAGATGTTTGTGCCGATATGATGTGTTTGGTTTTCACCATGGCGTTGTCAAACATGGTCAAACATCTCCACTTGTGATTTGTTTAGATGCAGCTTTGTAAACCTAAACTGTGGTGCTCTTTTTTAGAGAGAAGAGACTTTCTCCTGGCAACCCTTCCAGACAAGTCATACTTGTTCAGTCTTTTTCTAATTGTGCTGTCATGAACTTTAACATTTAACATGCTAACTGAGGCTTGTAGAGTCTGAGCTGCAGCTCTTGTTTTTTTTTCTCTGAGCATTGCACAGTGTATTCCTGGGAACACTGGCATGTTTTCCACTTTAAACAGTGTTTTTTGCAGTAGAATGATGCACTTCTGATTGGTTGTAAATGACCTTTCCAGACTGATGGGCAACAACAGTTGCTTCTCTAAGACCATTGCTCATATCTACCCTACTTAACATCTGAATGCACTAGACCAGCAAACTGCCAAATCCTCTGTTTTTATAGAGGTGCTCACACTTACGGATGAACAATTAAGCAAGCGGATTTAATTAGCTGCAGCTGGCTCCTAGCTAGCCACTTAATATCACATGGATGCAGAGTCAGGGTGTGGAAGTTTTTACGGGCCTCTATGCAGTCCCGTGAAAACTTTCTTTTTTCGCATGACTGTAAATCCAGCATCTTTAAATACCACCATCTGCTATTCACATGGATGTCATTCAATACCAGCCAAAAGTTTGGACACACTCACGAGTGTTACATTTGGCTGGTGCTGTATGTGTTATTGGGTTATATAAGTAAGTTGAAAATCATTCAGTTTGGTGCAATAGTAGAATCGGTGCTTTTGGAACTGAAACTGTTCCGAATCCCAGACCACTACCATACTGCCCCTGTACCCCAGTGTTAATGAGTTCCATGCAAAACCTGCTCTGTACACAGTGTAGCAAGTCTGAAATCAAACTATTCTAATTACACGGTTTATAATTAGGGCCTCTGGTTTTCTGTGGTTCTTAAAAAATATGTTAAATACGCTCTTTAAAGTAACACTGTTTCAAAACCATACAGACCACACCAAAACTTATTACGCAATTTCCTTGAATCTTTGTTTGCAGAACCACTCCAGGGTTCGGTATCTTATCTTTTATGGACAAAACAAAGATTGGCGTCTTTCAAAAATTGTGTTATTTCTTTGCTACCAAACAATGGCGTTTCTTAGACTTTAGCACTGTATTGATATCTGGGAGAGATTATCTCCACGGTATGCACATGTGGCCTCAGCTTGAGGCCCCAGGTCTGTGTAATTGTACTTGGCCTGCAATCAATTATGTGGTCCAAAATCGTGAAAAGGCCATAATCACTAGTAAAGACTAAGAAGGCCAAGCTTATTTCTCAAGTGATACTCCCCTTACAATATTCACTGGAGCGGATTCACGGCTGTATTCTGGTTTCCTTAAGATCTAATAACACTTTTTATTTTTTCTGTTGTTTTCAGTTATTTATGGCACATGTTGTAGGTGACTGTTTTTACTGCGGTGTCAATGCTTTAAAAACAAATAAAAATATCCCACCAACTGTCTATTGAAAACAATCACCAACTTCAGACAAACAACACTTGCTTTTATGTTGATGGATATATGGCGCCAATCTTGGACTTTCACTTTAAGTAGTTCTCCTGCATGTGGGTGTGTCATGTCAGTAGTCCAGGATGATGATTTTGTCTCTACAAAATTCAACAATCCTTTTGCACAGGAAAACAATAACAGCTCACCTCCATGAAGGCACTCCGGGGTTTAAGCATGCAAGTACGTATGGTGTTGTTGCCATAGGTGAAGGAGATCATGTCGAAACCAACGGCCTCCGGCACTGCCAGGATGAGTGAAAGGACCCAGATAGACACAATCTCAATGACGGTGACTGAAGGGATGCCCACTCCCTGCACTCTGCTCCATGATGCCACAGCCCGGTATCTGTGACACAGCAGGATACAAAGTTATCATCTGGCATAAGGCTTTCTGCAGGCATTACAGCCGGTCTGCAAGAGTTCAACTCAGTTTCATAGAAATTTCATAGAAATCAGTAAAGCCATAGCCTTCTTCATCTCTCCTGACTGACAAAGCTAACATTTTCCTTATGCATGGCAGCACACCAAGCACAACAAACTGCTCAGTCAGCAAACACTATCAAAATGTTAAGAATTTATGAGGAGAGATGATCAATTGTTTATTTTAAATATCTAATATTTATATTTTTGTGAAGCCTCCAAACAGACTGGCCCATGTTGGCAGAGAGGTCTGTGTGTTGGCTTGTGTTTCCCGTGCACTGAATACTTGTTTGCTTGTTTGTTTCATTAATGGAAACCACTTGTCGAAATGTTTTAGTAAAATCGGGCATCAAGATTTTATAGCAAAAACAATATATTTTTCATGACACATTTGAATTTCTCTGTTGAACAACATGGTGGCATTTATATTTTACTAAGTGGTAATGTATCCACCTTTTTCTCTTCCTCCAACATTGAAAAGATCCAAAAGGGACTCAAGTACTTTCATAATACACACAGACAAAGATATGCTACACATTTCCTGGAAACAAACGGCGAGCATCTGCACTTGAACGCAACTGTACAGCACTGCAGTCTGCCTTTTCTCATAACAGAGGTCATTAATATTATCTTCCTATAGCTGAACCTCACTGCTCTTATCTATAAAGTTGAGTCTAGTGCACAAAATGAGATGACAGTGAGCTTCAGCACTTCGTGAGCATCAATTATTCATTAAGGAAATTCTATTAAGGTGCTATTAAAAAAAGAACTTGTCAATATGCTTGCAATCAACATAATGCAGGCTAATGTTAACACCAGGAATAAAGTGTACAGTTTGAAAGAAGCAATGAGTATCTGTTTTAATTTTTTTTTAAAAAGCCCTGAAGGTAAAGTGATGCAGTAAAAAGAAATGCAAAGGGATGACGTTGTTCAGTGATTACACACAATTCATTCTCATGTAGTGGGTTTCCTGGAAGCGATGACCTTAGTATTCCTACCATTATCCCAAGATCCAATCAAAATGCTCATATATTTTGTTGAAATTAATTCCAGCATTTCCTGTTTATGTTGGAAAAAAATATTTGTGACAAACTAATCTAAAGCAATGTCCTCCCGTGCTGAGTACAATATGGATTAATTAGCGAGGTCGGTCGGCCAAATCGAATTTGTATAATTGTCTCTCCAGTTGTTTGGCTTTCTCTTTAAGTATCTCTTTTTTCCATTTCGGAAAAACCACATGTGGATCATCAAGTGTCTGTGCGATCATGATCCTGGCTGACTAAAAGAATGTAACCTCTGTGGGAAGCTGCTGCTTTAAGTATGATGGTAAAACCCTAAACTGGCTACTAGTTAATAAAACAGAAATTCACATTTAATCAAATACATGCACAGACGCCAGTAAAAATATTTGTGGTGTACAGAGGACGCTTTTTCAATTTTTAGATCTTTGGCAGACCCCCATCCTCAGTATGGCAGCACTAACCTGTCCACGCTGAGGGCGCACAGGTTGAGCACTGTGATGCCCACAGAGGCTTTCTGCAGGAAGGGAACAAGCTTACACAGGCACAGGCCGACAACATTGTCATCGAATGGGAAGCGTGAAGCCAGGAGCTGGAAAAAGGAAAAATGCACAGTTGTCACAAGAACATTCATTACATCTCACTCTTTGGCTTTCTCAATGTGTCTTGCTGTACAGTAGTTTTTGCTATTAAACAGATCTGTTTGCATAATTAAGACCTTCCTAGTGGATTTTATTTTGAGGCTCATCAAAGATCTTTCAGTGTCATCTTAACGTCAGATCACCAGCTCATGAACAAAAGAAATCTCAGCATGAGAACTAAAGTATGAGTGCTAAACGTCAGTCACCAGTCACTTCCATAATCCTTTCTGGTAGTTCTTCCTTCGGTAAAAACGGTCGAGGTCATGTAAGCACTGGGGCATAAAAGTGTTTTGCAGCGGCACAAAAGTTTTACAAAGCAAAACAAAGGACAGTGTTTTTGGAAACAATGTCTTTGCCCCAAGGAAGAGAACAGGAGGTTTCAACATTGTAGATGTGGCTCTTTCTTTGTTTATGCATAAACTGCTCCCCCATGCAGAAGGATTGTTGTTTCCTCTTTGCACATGTGTTGCTCAGACTACAAAGTCACTCTGCCCTCAAAGTCCCAAGATAATTTTAACCAGGTGGGGTTTTTTTTCTATTTTTTTTCTTGTAAAACCACATCCTATAATGAGCTCAAAGGATCAGGTTGACTGATCGCTTCATTTTGCCATCATTCTTTATTATTGCAAAAACCATGGCAGTGTTTACTGAAATAAATCAAATGAAGGCAGCGGCCCTGTAATGATTTAACATCGTCATTCACGTGCTGAAGTGGTCCCAACCTAAACAAAAGCGTCGAGTCAAAGAAAACTAAAACGAGCTGCAGTTGTGCTCTCGTGACATTTCACGAGTCCTTTAAAGAAGCTGATAATCATTAGACGACAGTTTAATGTATTTAACAGCCACCTAATGATTATCGGCTGTTTAATGTATTAAAAAGTTGCTTATTTGGTAAAAAATAATGCTCATAAACACATGAATAAAACAAATCAATCCCTCTAATTATGACCAACTGTGCAGCTTTCATAGTGCTATTTATCCTCACTTTTATTTGGATTATAAAATATTTATGGGACAGAGTTACGAAGTCCAAAAGTAATTTATCACTTGTGGAGCAGTGAGATAAAAACAAAACAAAACAAAAATCTTCCAGATAAAGGTTAGTGACTAATGTCTCAGGTCAGTACAAGGCCAGAGGTGTGCGACTACAGCCTGATTCTTATGTTTAGTTAAGTCATCCAAACCTGTGCTTGTCTCATCAACACAAGAAGAAGATAACAGCACCCGACTGATTAAGCTTTTACGTCTATTTGCCCCCCCCCCGCCCCATCTGTAATATTCCACTTTATCTGTGCATATCACCTTCGTTCTTCCTGCATTTCATCATATCCGCAACGAGGCATGTCACTCAGCAGCCTTGACATGAAAATAAGACTTTTAATAAGCATCTACAAGTGGAGGAAAAACTGTACCTTGTATACAGTGATGGGTATATCAATGACAATGTAGATAAGGTCGCCCAGGGCCAGGCTGGCAATGAGGGCGTTGGGTCCGTTCCTCATGCATTTGTGCTGGTAAATAATCCTCAGCAGGGTGGCGTTGCCCACTATCCCAACCACAAAGACTATAATGGAAATGATGGTGTTGATGTACTTAAAATGCATGCTAATAGAGGTGGCTACAGTGCACTCCGGTGGCTTCTTTATTACAGTTACATTGCCAGAGCCAGATGCCACTGCTTGTGCATCAGCTTCTGGGGCCCACTGGTGGACACCAGGCCCCATGCTTGGACCGACAGTGCTGTAGAGACCTGACTGGAGGGTGGAGTGGACGAGAAAGCTGGGGAGAGGGTCCTGCTCTGCCTCAGCTCTGTTTATCTGGCAGATTCCTCTGGCTGCCATACAGGCCATTAGCAAAAACATATGTCCAACCGGAGCGCCCATTATGGGATGGCGTTGAGCACTTCGATATCACTGACTGAAAGGCCGTCCCGATGTATCACTGGTAGGAAGACAAACCAAGAAAACAAGAAACGTGTGGTTATTTTTCAGAATACTCGCAGCAAATCTGAAGAGACGGCAGAATTCAAACAAAGTGTAATATTTCAAGACAGAGATGAGGAAAGTTTTATGGGATTAGTGTCCCTTTCAAACGCTATGAGGAAGTTAGGGAACATCTTTATGACTTCAAAAAGGTTTTTGCCATGGGGGCACAGATGGATGATGCCAGCAGTAGTTACAGTGAGGATGAGGCATCAGCAGAAAGCCCCGGGTATCTGTTTTGCTCTCAGTCTGAAAGAAGCAGGGCTTGGTCTTTATATTGATAATGTTGCAGCTGCATGATGAGGTTTTGTGTCGACTTGTGCTGTTTTGACAACAAGCCCTCTGTGCGAGTTTGATTTCCCAAGTCCTGCCATCTCCTTCTGTTTCTAATTTCAAAAGGTTTAGGCTTGTGGTTAGAAGCTTTTTATAGACACGCAGGATTGATTTCCAGTTAGCTGAGAAATGCAAGAGTCCAGGTTAAAATAGAAAACAGATGAAGACCCCAAACCACAAGACTAAGTAGTAGGAGTAGTTCTACCTTGAATCCCTCTTCTTATTAACAGGGGGGGAAAAAACAGAACAACAAACTTTCTGGACAAAATCAGAGTAAGAGAGAAAGTTTCAAACTATCACATCCATGGTGAAGCCCTTTTCATCATGTCACAGTACAGGCAACTCTTATAGCCCAGAGTTCTTCCTGTTCAAAGTCCCAGCTGTCACCAAGTACACAAAGAACTATTTAGCAGCCAGCCCTTCAAGTAGCATCACAGTTTAGCATCAGCATGACACTGCTGGGATCTGTGACAGCACGCAAACTGATCTATCCATAAATAATAAATACATTTGGTTTTCACCTACCGCTTCTAAAATGTCTGCCTGGCCCCCTTTGGAAACCGTCAGGCAAACTTTCAGCTGAAAGTTTGCCTGACGGTTTCCAAAGGGG
>VUQK01011550.1:53692-68943 GCA_015106715.1 Bujurquina vittata
GACACCCCCCGCTCACACCCACCTCCCCAGCACGCCAGCACCACACCCACACCCAGACACACACACACACACACACACACACACACACACACACACACACACACACACACAGGGGCAGGGGCATCTGGGAACCCAACGCCCCTGCAATCTGCCCCTTTCCTTAAATCCCTCCCTCCTCCATTTTCAATCCCCTCTGACTCGCATTATGTCTTGTATACATTACATACAACTGTTTCCTCACACAAAAGGCAGCAGAGATTAGACTGGAAGGAGGAAGGCAAGAGGAAGTCAGTGTCCATGTTGTGATGTTGTGTTTGTTTCATCTGAGAGTGGGAAACAGAGACGGGAAGTGGGAGCCAACGATCAGCCAGGCTTTACATCAACAGACTACAACCGCGTGGGTGGCCGAACCACATCACTCTTTCTTAACTTGTGCTAGATTTATTTTAGGCTTGAAAAATGGATAATATCCGTTGAATAAATGATAAGTTACGGAAAACGTGGTAAACAAGCATTCCCTTCCATCGGCAGACGTCTAAATGAACAAATATTAAATCAAGTGGAAATTGGTTTCACCTTCATGGGGAAAACAAAGCAAAACAAACAAATTCCCAAACAGAGGAGCTGTCTGAGATAACTACATGCCTCGCTGATGGAAGAAGAAGCCCTTTCAATGTCAAGCGAGAAGAGTGCTTGTGCATAAGTGTCCATTATGGATTTCAAAATGGTTAATGATGTGAGCTGAGAGCAGGAAGAGGGCTATCGAAGTCACCGCAGTCTCTCGTTTGCAATGCCAAAAAAGCTGACTCAACAAGAGGGAACCACTCAGTTCACAATCACATGACATTCCTGCCACGTATTTGCTAAAATGAACAGTTCTCTGCTCAATAGATTAAATGGGCAGGTATATGAATAAATACAGCACTTATATGCGTTGGCTGCAAGTTTTACAAGCTTGTCGACAAGTTGTTTTCGGATCATTTTGAGAATTTGTGGACTTTCCAGAGTTTTCTTTAGCATAGAAATGAAACAGATATTTTACTTTATTTTAAGGTATTTTACTTATTTGGTATATTTGTAAATTTAAGCTGCATCTATGTTAGAGTAGCGCATATACTTATAATTGGTGAGAAGCAGCAGAGTGTAGGTTTATGAGCAAGATGTTGATGTGGAAATCATGTATTTATTAATGATCACACACTAAATGACGAAAGAAAGAGAAATCTGGGTGTTAGGCAGGAATACATACGTGCACACATGGTACACACAAACACACAGCCAATCAGTGAGTGGCTGTGGCCTCGGGACCTTCGGTGTCAAAGGGCACACAGAGTGATTATCTACTCAGTCCCTATTGTTTAAATATGTCTTCTCCTGAGAACTTTTAATTTGTAATGCGAGGCTCCACGCCTACACCTTTGCTACAAAAGCTCCGTTCTACCACACGTCATTCAAAGTAATTAATGAATGATGGTGATTAATCGCTGCCTTCTTATCGGTTACAGTTATGGTTTCAGTTAGGGTTATTCAGTATTATGAAAAAAGCATGTTACAAATTCTTTTGCCACTATAATATATATAATATATATGTCTACACTCATACAAGCCAGGGACTGATAATAAAGTAAAAAACAACAAAAAAAAGTCATCTTCACTGTGATTTCTTTTTTTTGTTTAAGACAAAGTAAAAGATTAGTAGGAGCACTGTGTGTCGATTATATATGCAGCAGTTATGCAAACACTGCCAGGCCTCGTGATTTTCCTACAAGTAAAACTTTTGTCCTTCTTCGCATACAGTAAGATAGAATTTCATTGTGTACGGTTCATTTGCAGGTACTCTTCCTACGGTCAAATGTGACTTAATTGGGTAATGCCAATATTTACAGCCATTTGAAATTAAAGGGATCGTGTTTTCTTTAATTGCAGTCATGAATATATCATGGCTTCTGAATTAGTTATGGTCAGCAGTGGCGAATATTTAATTTATTGGAACGTGATTTGCTGACGGCATCTAATTTCTTACCCCCATTTTTTCCCCCTCCAAAGTCCCTTGATTGCTGGCAGCTTCTATGACATTTTAACTTTTTTTTTTTAGGGGGGGTGGGGGTGGTAGAGTCTTTGTTAGTAAATCCATTAATATATAAATGATGAAACCTTTACCTGCTCCCAGTTGCTTTGGCTTTCATGTTGTTGTTGTGTTGTTGTTTGGATCGTAATCAGGTATTAATGCCATTCTGTCTGAACTCAAAGATGGCAGGCTGCCTGGTAATTCATATGCTTGTTCTCTGATGGCATCTGTCGAAGTGTGCTCTCTGCATATTGGTACATACCCTATGGGAAATTTCAATCCAGCCCCAGACTGAGTGGGATGTAAGCAATTTCTTAACTGGGACACTTGCGTGAAAACAGAAAGAACAGAGAGAGAGAGAGAGAGAGAGATACAGGGAGAGAGGGAAAGACGAGAGGGAGAAGAGAGGGAGGGAGAGAATAAGTTTGAGGCCAATCCTACAGTGACAAGCAGTGACAGAGTGAAGAGGGCTCAGTATACTGTCTGGCTTTATTAATTTGGGCCATATGGCTCACACAAACAAAAAGTTACAGCACAAGAGAAAAAGAAAATTTGAATCTGGATGGAGGAATTTTCATCACTGTCTGATTAGTGCCAGCACTTAACTTCATCTGAAATGTATCAATATAATATTAACAGACTATTTTAATTAGAAGGAGGAAAGCTTTGTCAAAGCGCCGATGATGATGATGATGATGATGGTGGTGGCTGATGAAAAGAGCCTGTGGAAAAAATCTGTTCGTGAGAACTCGTCTGTTTCAAAGTTCAGCAAACTTTTTTTTCCACTATGGCCTTGAGCTAGTGGCGGCATGTTGTTTTTGTGCAACTTGGCTATGCTAAATCTGCAGAAAAAAACACAAATCTTAGATTCTTGGAGCTGCTTATCTTTTGGAACTGCACGCTTTCCTCAAGACAGTAAGTAACATAAAACATGACAGCAATTCAGAATATGTGTATTTTTCTTTTTTCATCTCATTAGAGAAATATGTTAAAACTAAAAGTCAGTTTCTAGAAATGTGCATATTATTTCTGCACACAACTTACAGTACATCTTTGCTCAGAGATGAGAGGAAATGAAAGGAATACATTAGATTGGGTTGGACAGCTTGGTGTGAAATGTATGGTGCCAGCATGTTATGCTCTTAAGAATATCAAATTTTTGCTGGTTCATTTCTCAGAACTGCATTCCATCAAGACATCAACAAGTACTACAGTTCTGAAAGCCTAATGCTTTCCCACTCTGGCCTGACATGGGCTTATTGCTGTAATTCATGCAGAATATAGTTTGTCATTGTCTTGCTGAAATAAGTAAAGCAGCTCAGGCTGCATATTTGTTTTACAAAGCAGAGCACGAGGGTCGCAGACATGCAAGTTTTTTTTACCCTGTGCCTTTCCATGGAGAGATTTCACCACACTAAGGGAATAGTTTAATGGTTATATGTACTGCTGATAATATGTACAGGAAATTTGATATAATTCCAGTGTTCATTTGTCCATTCATCCACTTTCCACCTATCCCAGCTCTCACAGGGCTAAAGGGAATTACACACCCTGCACAGGTCCAGTCCACCACTGGGCAGACACAGACAGATCACTGCATACTTTCACATTAACACCTACAACCAGTTAAGCTAAAATGTATGTCTTTGGGAGACTGTGGGAGGGAGCCAGAGTAACTGGAAGGAACCCATGCAGGCACAAGGAGAACGTGCAACTCCAAAATGAAACCCAGAACCTTATTGCTGTGATCATTTCTTTACACAGTTTTCAGTTGATTCTAGGGTTTCAATGCTTTTCAGATTATAACAATCTGGTATTTCTTATGCATTAGTTTTTGTCCAGAGTGTAGAAAAATCAGATCTCTAGGACAGACTGTGTGTGCATGTGTGTGTGAGTTTTTGTGTGTGCATGTGTCTAGACATCACCAACTTGCATGGGTGACTGTAGTAATGGTGGAGTCCCCAGTGTCTAGGTCTAGTGTCATATTTTATTATGCTTTACATTGCTGTGATACTGTATGCTATACTTTTATTTCTTGTCTTTTATTGTGAAGCAATTTGTGATTTTTATCCATGAAAAGTGCTTTATGAGTACATTTTACTTATGTAGTGCTCTGTTAGCAGATAACTGGTATTACCTCTGTGAGCTGGCAACCTGTCCAGGGTATAGCCAGCTTTTTATTATTTTGTTTTTTGCAGATTTGATGTAGGCGCTTTGTTGCTTTGCAAGCATCACAAAATCCCCTTTGTAATCCCCTGATTTGTGTGGCTAGAGCATCCAGACTAAAACGTGAGTTCTACGGCATGCAGCTTGGATCCAATCTGCAGGCACTTATTTTCAGTCTGGATACAACCTGGATATGCCAAGAAAAAAATTCAGGCTGGTATTTTGGAGAAGGCGTTTCATTTGCTATGAATTTTCAAAAACCATCATCATACCATACAGATCCAGTGCTTGTGTCTAAACATAGAGCTCTCATACAACATGGTAACTGATAGTGGAGTCTCTGACAGGGCAGCCCAGACGCATTCCTGTTTATAATCTGGCTCTTGCTGGACAGACCCTCAAAACACTGATAAACTCAGTCTCTGCCCATCTTTGCTTTCCCCCATCAGAAAGCCAATGAGTGCATGCCCAAAATTTCTTGGAATAAATATAACTCCATGATGGTCTGACCAGCAAAAATCATCTATTAGACATGTATTGTTGTTGTTGTTGTGGCATTCTTTAATTATTTATGATGTCTTGTCTACATTCTATGTAAACCTTTAATTTGTGTGAAGTTGTTGCGATGATGTTGCGCTGTGTCACCAAAATGAAGCATAAACAGCCACCGAAGTTGTGATCAACACTTTTCTGCATTTACTTCAGTTAGATTACATTTGAAAAACATGTGAGGACAATTTGAACGTGGCACGCTACTCGTAAACACAGCTGTAAAGATCAAGTGGCCAAACGGAAGATGACAAATCTCAGCTAAGAAAGACTGATGAAATTTACTTGTTGAATTTCCAGATGCTGTTCCGGTCAGTTACCTGATAATGATCTGATATTAGATGACTATTTCAGCTTCTTTTTAGGAAACTATTCTGGCCAAAAAAAAAAAGTGAAAGTGTTGCAGAAATTAAATATGAATGTTTGATGAAATGGCTGTGCATTTAGCTACAGGTGGGTGAGCCTGAAATGGTTTACCTCTCTCATAAGTACTGACTAGAAAGTTGACGTACATACAGTCTGTCGTGGCAGTCTGTCAAGAGCTACTCTCCTGTCTGCCAAACCTATGCATGTGTTTCTCCCAATCAGTTCCCAACTGCCCATTATATATCCAGTTGCTATTTCAATTGGACAGACCTCATGCCTTGCACTCCTTCTCTCTCCAGAACACTTAATCCCTCCACTTATTTCCCTTGATTGCTTGCAGTGCTGCTTTCTGCTTTGATGCAGGGCACTGGGCCCATTTGTATTCCTTTGTTATGCTGCCTTATGAAACTACTGAAGGGGATGTTTTTTTTTTTGTGAATGTTTAACATTTGTAAATGGTAATGAGCAGGCATTGTGTGTTAAAGGTTATGTTTTGGTGCAAACTACTATAAACACCAGTTTAACATTAAAGACAAAGTTGTTAATGGGGACGCACTCCAAAAATGATTTCAGTTTTGTTTTCTTTGTTGGAAATAATATTAGTTTTGTGTTTGTTATTAGTTAAAGGTGGCATTGTACTGGATTGCATTGTTATATTTTGTCTAGAATGCAGGATTTTATAAGCTATACACCATGTGCTGTGATTTAAAGTTTAAAAAACTGTCTGTAACACATAAATTTGATGTTATGTAATATGATATTTTACTCTTTATATATCTATTATGGCACAACAGCCTTCATAAAAAGAAATTAAGTTGTTAGTACCAGCACCAATAGAATTACCCGATTCTTGATACCTGAAACCAAAATGATTATCCCATGCTGTTAAACATAAACTGCTTTAGTAAAAGTAATTTTAAATCACTGACTTGTTGGTGGTAGACTAACAAATAGCCTACTTATGCTACTACAAGGTAGCTAAATTAGGTTAGTTTTAAGTATTTATACAACAGTAGCCCTTCCAAACATTTGAACCTATAACATAGTTGATACTTCACAGCTGTTACTGTGTATGTAGCAGTGCAAAGTAATCCCATATCTGACTCAATGCTATGAGCCATTTATCTCAGAAGTTGGATGTCAGAGCTGGGAGTTACATCACTCCCGAGTTGACAGTGTTTGAGTGGTAGTAGTTGGAAAAACAAGGAATGCTGTTTCACTCTTTAGCAAGGTAGAACCATTCACCCGTCACTAGCAGTACAATGCAATGCCTGGTAAGTACTCCTCTATGTGTGGCTTATTTAACAAGTCACAAATACTCAACGGTGGCATTAGACATTACAAGGGGCACTGATGCCACTTTGGATTTTGAAGGTGGGGTTGGTGGAGCATCTCCAACTTCCCGGGCTAGAAATCTGACTTGGGGGGGCTGTCATCCATTCCTTGATCCCTAGCAATAAAGTGCAGAGCCTTTTAAAACCGCCTCTGCCATTCCACTTCAGATGCTACACAGCATTTTTTTTCTGTGCCCTGTGTGGTTGCATTTGTGGGCATCCTCTTTTTCTTCAGAAAAAGAGCCTATCTCAGGGTACACCCTGTACAGGTCGCCAGCCTGTCGCAGGGCTAACACAGAGAGACAGACAACCATTCACACTCACATTCACACCTACAGTATGTGTCCATAATGTCTTGCCTCTAATAAAGTGAGAATAACCCAAATAATAAAAGTCTGTTTATCTCTCTAAACCTTAGACTACTTTGGAAGCTCCTTGGAAGTTGTTGCGCTGATGTTAATGCGAGAGGATGTTCGGGGCTCTGCAGTTATTGAGGCAGCAGAGCCTTGGCTACTTTACGCACCATGCGCCTCAGCACTCCACAACCCCAGTCTGAGTTGCTGTGGTTCCTACAATGAATTCAAAAAACAAGATTTGAATTCAAATGAATAGCTTTTCTGACAGTTTTGACAAAGTTATAGCCATGAATAGGTCCTCCATTCTCACGGGTAATCAAACTTGTGTTTGGATGTTATAAGGGGCGAATGACAATGAAGGTTAAATAAATAATAAATGCAAAATAATAAAGGCAAAGTCTGTTTTTAGCACATGCAGTCATGCACACGCAAATGCTCAGTGTCGCACCTGTTAGAGTAATACCATACGCTTTATGTTTTCAAGTTTGTTTTGTGGCAATGAAGCCCAGTAACATTTTAACAGCAATTACAATATATTTAAAAGGGAAAGCTAATAATATTCTGTGTGATGTGCCTTATTTCTATGTGCCAAAGAGCTTCATGGTCTCCACATCAAACACAATAACCCCAGTGTTTTGGTTTATGTTCTTTTATTATTAAAAAAAAAAACATACGGATGATAATTATACATACACTTCCTGCTGCTGTACTGTAAGTGCTCAACAGCGCACTACATTCACACGTGAAAACAGTCCAAAACAAATGCATTATCTGCTACAGGAAATGATTTTGTTCCGCCCCACGTCTGTTTTAAAGATTTCTTCAGCAGGAGCTAATGGGCTTGAGCGCCACAGACAGGACAGAAAAATCCAAGAACACCCTCAAATATTGTTAGCTTTGATCTTTTTCTTTTAGCTAAAAAGAAAGGTATAGAAATGACTGATCCTCCATGTTGTTTATGGAATCAGAAAGCAGATGTGAATACACTGTCTGTACCGTGTTTCACGGTGTTTCCAAATGTTTTTTGACATCTCCCGTCATCATGCTGCCAAACAGCTGCAGCGATGCAGACTGCAGTTATCTCATAAGCCCTTCTCGCATCAATTCATTACCATTTGTGGTTATATTTTGTTTGTCCTTTCTGTTGATTAAGAGACCACAGGGATTTCCTGGCCTCATCTGGCACATCATACCTTGTGACCTCCTTCTGAGCTTTACTCCTTCGGCAACTCCCCGAGTCTTGTCATTCTCCCCTCGGGTGCATGTTTAAGACACAGAGCGAGGGGGAGTCAAAGGTTAGGGGGCGGGAGTGGGGGGGCCTGACACCATCTGGCAGTGATTACGTCTCTGAAGAAAAGCTGCGATATCACTCCTGATGTGCTGTGAATGTCTATTTGTGGTCTTTGTACCAAACATGTAAATTAGGTTTGTCCTGTATTCTGATAATAAATAAAAGCCTGTGCTTCGATAATCTATTTATTTATTTATTTATCTTTGCTTTATCTACTGAGTGGAGAAAAGTACTGTTTCAGCAGTCTGTCGGGCATGAGGTTAAAACCTATTACCACAAAATCAGTAAAGAAATTATAAAATCTTTGTTGGCCTCACATTTTAAAATACACCGATAATTGCTGTGATTCATTGGATATGCATATCTAAGCACTACCCAAATCAATTAGCCTCAAGCATTTAACTGACCTTTGACTTCCATAATGGGGCCCTTATTCAGCCCTGAGGGTCAAAGGATGCTTAGAGGCCCACCTGTGAAGACAATTAAAACCAGGAAGCTGCTTTTTAAACTGACACCCGGCACTGATAAGGTAATTTTAACATGCGGCGAATGTGCAAGACAATATTTATTTACATGCGTTAGCGGAATTACTTTCCAATATGGAATATTGCGAAGGGTTTAATTGCTTCTCTGGTGAGTTGATTAGTTATTAATAAATAACTTAAAATACTTCACGGATTCTCCACGAGTGGTTAAACGCGCAAATACAAACTTCAGTGTTACCAAGTTGTGGCGATAAATGTGAATGAGCACCTCATTGTTTGCAAAGCACATCTAAAACTGTATTAATATTTATAATTATTTTTAATATGTGTGATTTACAATCAAAACAATATGAGATTGTTTTAGCAGTAATAACCATAACACTGACTGTAGGCCCATAAAGCTGTCAATGCAAACATGTTAACAACTACACGTCTAGCAGCAACATTAGCTTCAATACGGAATCATATCAAGGGTCCAGCAAATTCATTTAGCTGCAATATTCACTCTCTTTTTAGCTTTGTTTTCGAAAATATGTCTTAGCTCATTTGAGAAGTAGCTGAAAAATGACACTGAAAAGCATGCTGAGGCTAAATCAAAGATGGCAATAAGCTAACAGGATGGATCTAAGTACAATATCTCTATAGGAGGCCAAGCGAGAGGTCAGTCTTTTTCTATTGTGCATGCTCTGCAGGTATAGTTGGGCAAGATGCTGAATTCCAAGTTTCCCCCGATGCATCCATCAGAGTGTAAGTGTGTGAATGTTAGATTGAAAGTGCATGGGCATAGACAAAAAGCATGTGTATTTATATGTGTGTGAATGGGTGAATGAGGCTTGTACTAAGAAAGTGCTTTGAGTGCTCAATTGAAGTTAAAAAAAGCACTGTATAAGTACCAGTCCATCCATATAATATAGTGATGCACCCTACAGCCCCCTGCTCATGCTTTTAACTTATGATTAATGTGTGTGCCATTAATAAAAAAATAAAGCAGGAAATCATAAACATATTTATATACATCTAGCCGAGAAGATGTACTTCAGATTTATTGTAAACCACATCACATATTTCTATGTGTGCTCCTTCTCTACACAGCTGCTTCCAGTCTTGTTTGCTTGTAATTAGTTTCAGTGTAGAAAGAATTTTACTCAGCCAGCTCTTCGCACTGAGTCATGTTTCCTGTGGACAGTGATCACATGAGGGGAAATGGGCACTGCCTGGGCAGGGCTACCAAGTACCGGTACCTCACTTTATACATAGCGATATGAGTAATTAGGAGCCTTCGTATTACTACTGTGTTTATTTAGTTGGCAGGATTTCCCTGAAACACTTTCAGTAGTTGTGGTTGATAAAGACTATTATGTGTAAACAGCTTAAACAATGCCCTTACATGTTAGAAAATATAATATTTTGAGAGAAAATATAACAAAAAATCAACAATTGAGAGATACAGGACTAGACTATTGAAATAACATTTTAATAACATTTGAGGAAACGCTGGCAATGAAGTTTATATTTTGAGATTTGGTGAGATTTTCTAAACTGCATTATTTTGACTATTCACACAAGGGTTATTATCTACACAAGTATTATTATCAGCAGGCCAGTGTGTCAGCACTCTCATGATTTGCAAAGGGCATGAACTCTGTCAAACTAGCTGAGTGCCAAAAATGAGATTTCCAAAAACTATGACATCATCATAATCACCATTTCCTGTACTTGTTTACACTGAACATTTTTGCAGAAGACAGGGCTGCTTTGACTATCGGTAAATGTTAAAGACTATAAAAAAATGCTAGATAACAGCTAAGATTTAATACATGACTGTGCCAAGACAAGCCCACAGTGAAACAGATCATTTCCTTGGTTGCCCAGCCAAAGTTCATTTAGTGTACACATAGAGTCATGTAGGCACCATAGCCAAAAACTTAATATGGCAGTATCAACAAAACACTGATGGTTATTTAAGACTTATTCATCCCTGGCTTTAGTTAATCTTTCCAAGCATTCTCTGTAAAACTGTCGTTTCTGTGACAGGCGAACACAGCTGTCAGAACCGACGACTCCACAGACTTTTCTTTATTAAACCTTTTTGCTGCTGTTTCATAGATTTCTAGTGTACATGTTATTGCACTTCCATATTTGCTAGAATTTTCTTTTGCCCAGTCTTAGCCTAATTTTATTTTATTTCTTTTTTATTTCTCTTTCTCTAAATTTTTTATTGTTTTATTTTATGACAGTTGTATAAAAAATTGCACTATGTCACACTACAAGGCCTTCAGTATGGGCCTGTTATACTTTTAACAAATTTGTTTTTACTGTAATTTATACTGTTTTCTATTTTTATAATAATATTTTTATAAATATTATTTTATATTATTTTTATAAAATTATATATTATATAACATAAAAATACTAGTGTATATTTAAACATAATATATATATTTTATAAAATATATGTATATTTTTAATTTTATTCTTTATGCCGTTGCTGTAACACAGTAATAAAGTACTCACCTATATTTTGCTGTAGTTAATATATAAACTGCTAAAAATAATTTAGGCTCTGGACTTCAGCACAGAATAAAAGCAGGGAAAAGACAGTACAAGGATGAGTGCTAGAACTGTGCAAAAACAAGTATTTCTTAATCTGTGAGGTAAACCTCACATTTTTCTTGTGCTGAGTAGTATTTCTTATAATCAATATGCATGATTTAATGTACCAAGCCATCAATTTAGCATTCTAATAATAAAGCTTCTACTAAATACATAGAGAAATAAGCAAACTGTTATACGCAGTAGGCCAAACATATCTTCCTGACATCTTCCCATGGGTCAGTTAGCTTAACCCACCCAGTGCTGTTATAGTCTGTGTTGAGGTAGACGTATTCAATTTCTCAGTCAGCTTTCCAATAATGGACACTGATGATTTGGAATGAAACACACTGTATCCTGACACGTGACCTGTTGGGTTATCAGAAATAACTCTAAAAGTGTATAGAACTATTTTTTCTTTCTGAAATATTTGCTGTGCTCTCAGATATTAAACTTGCATAAGTTTACTGAGGTTTAACATATCAGGATATAATAAAACAAACTCCCTGACTCACTACGTCTTAAAATTAGGTGAATCCAACCTGAAATTAACAGCTACATTGCATGTTATTTATTTATCAAAAACAAAGGCAAATGCAGATACAGTGTTAAAAACTAAGTACACCCCATCATTCATGAGCTTGCAGAACCGCCTTTAGTGGCATTATCATTTTCTGTATGGCATAAACAAGCCCACTTTGGCCTCATCCGTCCAAAGAACATGACTCTAGATGTTTTGTAGTTTGTTCAGGTGCACCTTTGCAAACTTAAGCAATGCTTTTTAGAAAGAAGATACTTTCTCCTAGTACCCCTTCTAAACAAGCTGTACTTGTTTAGTTTCTTTAGTGTACTGTCAATAAATTTAACATTTAAACATTTCTGAGGCCTGTAGAGTCTGAGTCTTATTTGCGATTACTCTGAGCATTGCACAGTCTGACCTTGGGGTGAATTTGCTGGGATATCTGCTCCTGGGAAGGCTGGCAACTTTCTTCTCTTTTTTTCCATTTGTGAATAATCTTCCTCTTTGTAGAATGGCCACACTTATTGACGATTAATTAATCAAGCCCATTTGATTAGCAGCACCTGGCTTATCCTCCTAATCCCTGTGGAAGCAGTAACAGTGTAGCCAAGCCAAGCCAAGCCAGTTTTATTTATAAAGCACTTTAAAAAAAAACAGCAAGTGCCGACCAAAGTGTACTTAGTTTTCACACACTGCTTCTGCGTTTCATCTTAATTTTTGTTAAATAACTGGCACCAAATCACCAACAGGTACAAATAAAGTAATAGGAACATTATAATATATCGTAGAAAGGACCAGATTATTTTTACGATATTGTGACACATAAAACCACAGAAGAGGGTGTACTTTCTGACTGCAATGCACAATAAATTAATTTCCACCTCTCTGCTCTGCTACAGGAAATACTGGGATAAACAGAATATTCTTGCTATACTCGTGTGAGGGCTCAATAATGAAGTAGTCCAGTGGCAAAGAAGTTAATTAATAAATGGAGTATATCACTAAACCAGCCACAGTAAGTGCCCTCCTGAACTGTGTGCAGCGTTTGCTGAAAGTATTGTTTACAATTGAGATTCCACTTCTCAAAACTATTCTTTACCTCATAAATCTCTCATGTTATGTAGCCCAACTGAAGTTAATTTGATTATATCTATTTTTCTCAAACTGGGAAAATAAAAAAAATTAAAAATCGATGCACCGGCTCAAGTTACAGACATAACACAGACATCAGAAACAACAGGAAGCCAAGCTGGATCAATAATTTAGAAAAACTTGATCAGGTTTTGCCAGAAAAAGCAGAAGACGTCAACATGTATGGCTCTCATGTATGGATGCATAGACTTATTGGTGAAACTGGGTGTATCATGTTAGAAGGTGCACTGAGGCCATGAGGTAGAGATCAGTAGAGCTGCACAAGAGGCTTCATGTGGTTAGGGACCCTCAGAGGAGAATGGATTACATGTTTAGAAGTCTTGGATCACAGTGCAGCCTACAGCCATACCTCCACCTCCATCTGGAGTCGCAGCCACAGCAGTCAGGATAATGACCCAAGCCTCCGTGATCTCAGCTCAAATGGGCTGCAGTCGTCAATATGTCTAACCTGCGGATGGACCTGACACTGCTTATCAGCAGGTGGTCCACTGTTCCTGATGTCTATTTTCAGATCATTTCTTACAACAGAGAGAATTCAAATGTGGTGCCAGTGACCATGGAAGTGCAGCTTTTTACCAGCATTTACTGTACGTACCAAATATTGTGCAGCAACAGCAGTTAAAAACATTTAAGTATTAGCATTTTATAATGTACAATTAGCACCTAGAATTATATTAAACCTAAAGTCACTGTGATGCACTTTCTTTAATCATCTAATAAAGTTCTGATGTAAACTTTAAGTATATGTTTGACGCTGTACTCGTCATGATTATTACAGTCATATATATTTTTGTAGACTCCACTTTTGATTGATTGCAGGTAGCATTTATTTTGCTGTGAACACAATTTGCCAGTTTTCCCTTTCATCTAGTAGTTAAGGGTCAATTTGAAGTTCCTTTTTTGCATCACGTTTTTGGCAAACATAAAATCTAATTTCAATGCAAACCGCGCCCACTGACCCCTCCCAAAAAAGTCAATAATAAGGTGTAGCTGTTCTCATGCCATGCCTCTAATTAAAACTTCCTAAGGCTTAATAATGAAGTCCTATCACTTAATCTCAAGCATGCTGGCCTTAACTTTATTAAATAGCAATCCAGGTTAATATATTTATATAGTAAAACAATTAAAAAAAATTAAATACATAAATAAAATATTGAAGGCGTGACTAAATGGTGGAGTTAAGTGAAAATACATTTTAAAAAGCAGCGTTACTGTGGTGTTCGTCTGGCAAACTTTTTCTCTGGAAAATGCCCCAAAACAGAAGTGACACAAGCAAACTTGCCCTAAGCTAAATTGTGAACAAATAAGTTAAGAAGAAAATAGAAAGATAAACTAAAGACAATACAAAGCTTTAATATCTCTGCTCAGTGCTGAGAAATCCATCAAAACCAACCTGAAAGTCTTACGTTTGACTGAACTGATGCATTTAGTGCTCATTAAGTTCCAGTAAATAATGTTAAATTATTCATTTAAAGAAGGGAGAATAAACTTTTCATGATCTAACAGTGACCTTCTTATGAAAGAGCGCCTACTGAGTACTTGATTTTCATTGATGTTAGAAGAAAAAAAATACCTTTTGGATCACTTGTGAATTTATGCTATAGTACACTCACTGGCTTCGATCAAAATACCGACAAATTCAAGAACTCCTCACTGATTGTGTCCTGTAAAGACTGCAATCGTTAGTTCCTTAATAAATTATAAACAGAACCCGAGAAGACCTGACATGCCCTCTAGCATATTGTGAATGCAAGACCACCCACTGGGAGCCTCTTCAATCAAAGATCCAAGTTGCTCGTGGTGTTAGGGTGCAAGACCAGGATGAGTCTGTTCTCAACATTTTTTTCTGATGTCTATAGATCTCCACCGTTGTGCTTTTGTTCCTCCCCAAAGGAGCCCGTTCCCAGAGAGAACACAAGCGCTCTCATGAAACTTGTCCAAGAAAAACACCCACCCCTGCGACCTGCAGGGACTGTCAGTGTGGGCCTCTGAATCCTCCGGGGAGCTCCCTTGGGCTGAGCATAGGGCAATTTAATTACACTAGGAAAACAGTGTGTATGTGTGTGTGTGTGTGTGTGTGTGTGTGTGTGTGTGTGTGTGTGTGTGTGTGTGTGTGTGATGGGCCTGTGGTTTGTGTTTAAATCACTAGGGAGAGAGGACCCAGATGAGATCAGAACAGGTCAAATATGGTCAAAATGTGATTATGAGTCCTGTGCTGCTTCTGTTTCCATCCTTTATGGCTTCCTTATTGTAAAAAATTCTGAAAGTTTCTCAGTATGGGTGTATCATCTCAGAAACAATTCCTTTTTTTTTTGAAGATACCCATGCTTCACACTAATATTTACAATGGATGCAATTTTAAACTCTGCCAA
>VUQK01011551.1:0-14355 GCA_015106715.1 Bujurquina vittata
CTTCTCGCCCGTCGCCGCCAAACTGAGCCAAAGCCGCCCCCTTTTTTTTTTTTTTTTTTAAATGAGTTGAGTCATGTGTTTTTGTCCCAGCGTCCCCTCAAGGCCAGCACTAATTAGAGGATCCATAAACCTCCCCCCTCTTCACTGCAGTCCTGCGACCAGCTCTAAACACTTTGATTCTTTAACCAAACGAGAGACCTAATGAAGCAGTTTTTGGAAACATACTAACAGTGGTTTTAGATCTGCTGGGAGTTAGAAAGCATGTAGGATGTTGTTAGAGAGAGTGTGGAGACGTGTACAGTATGCAACTTGAAGGAAACCGAACAGAGGAAAGTACGTCTGATGGGAAGCTTGTGGTCAGATGATTGTAGACTGGCTTCTGAATGTAGGGAAGAAAAAAAGAGGATCAGGGTGGAGGACAGGAGGAATGTGCTGGGACTGAGCAGTGTGGTTAGGTGGCTTTAAGGGGGCACAAAGCATGTGACCAGGGCTATGTTTAGAGCCATGGCTTCGGAGCCTGTGAAGAAAAGAATCAAAATTCAGCAGGGAAAAGGGTGCCCTGACTCAAACACATGTAACATCTGAGTATGTGTCTCCAGACACTCTTCTGGTTCATTTTTTTCTTAATTTTTATGAGCCTTAAGATATGTCGAAGGGCCTCTCAAATGAAGAAAGTCCTTGGGGGAAACCTTGCAGTCAGAGTGGTTCATAGTTCGAGTTAGGGAGGGCTGGGGAGTCAGTAACAAGAGAGAAACTCTAAACCTGGAAGTAAGGCCTGTTATTTAGGTACAATATGATGTAACTGCAAAGGCCCCCACAGCCTCCAAATTAGACCTCCAGATGAAAAAAATATTTATTTTTTCTTATTTATTTTAGTACTCATACACAACCTTTGTGGTATAATTGGTCCACAGAAAGGTCAAGGATGTGAAGCAAGCTGTTCTCAGACCTTCTCAAAACAAACTCTTTTATTCCTTCTGCGAAGAACATTTAAGCAGTTACCAAGTGTCACGTGAGACCCCAACCCCGGTCCATTTTTAGTCTATCTAAATACAGTACGTCAGGTTTTTTCTGACCTCTCCCACAATGTGTGAAATGTTATCTGCCAGGAGCCTGATGGTCTAAAGTAGCTTTAGTTTGGGCACATAGTTAACCATTAAACCCAGCACTCTCTGCAGAGCACAAATAAAAGAAGGCGACTCCCATATTGGTGGATGATGTGTCCCACAGTCGTTGAGCTCCACTGTGAGTCAAGTCTGGAGGCCTGGAAGCTGCTGCAGACGGAGGCAGCTGGCCTTGGACCCGACAGGGGCGGCGATGTGAGCTGGCATTCCTCGCGCATGCCCATCCTACAAGTGCCAATGAGCCTCTCTTTTGTGTGTTTGTGTGCCACCACTCCTCCCCATTGTGACCCGAATTGACCCTGGTGGTGTCAGATAGACCCACAAACACACGCACACATTGACTGCAGCTGTATACAAATCATTCCAGCTCTCTTCTGTTCAGCATTTCTACATCTGTAGCTCCTGAACGCACCATAGTTTTATCTTATTTTAGTCTGGTTTTTTTTAATGATTTATGCATCGTGATTCTTTGACAAACTGTGAAGAGAATAAAAAGTAAAGACTGTTTGGAAGACACCCTGTGTCCCTCATTTCTGTTGACTGTGGGGAAACCGTTGTTTGCCTGTTTCTCTTCCCCCACCCTCCCATCATGCCTCGCTCTCCCTCTCAGGCCATAACTCATGAGCAGGAGATGAAGAAGTCTCAGACACTCTGGAGTCCAGATAATGAAGCAAAATTGTTGTTGGTTTGGAGCTTGAAATGATTTATTGACGCCTTCCAAGTGTTCAATTACAGAATGTCATTCTTGACACATCTGTAAGCTAATTTTCCAGCTGTTTGTCATGAATAGTTTAGTAATTACCATCCCCTCTCCTCTCAGCTGCTTTTTATGGAGATGAGTGAAAACCATCTCAGGGATTTTTCAGCTGGAACAGAGCGTGCAGTGCTGACCCACTTATTCGCCTCCGCTCTTATTTCCTTTCACTCATGATGGGGTTTGTACTGAAACACAGTTTTCACTTTTAGTGGTGCATTTCCTGTCTCTTTACAGAGGAAACAAACTGAGAAACACGTCATCATTTCTCTCTCTTAATTTTTTTTATTTTATTTTTTTTGGAACTTTTTATTTAAGTTTACACAATTAACATTAACCTTAACCCAAACAGGTAATTAGACCAACACAAAAGACACACCAACTAAAGGGGGAAAAAAATAAAGTAAAATACTTTAACCATGTTCCATCTGTGATTAAAAAGATCTGTCTTCATTTGTAAAGACGCAGTCATTTTTTCCATTATGTCCACCTTTTTTTAGTCTCGGTTTCCACTCAGTTACAGTCGGTGGTCTCACATTCTTCCAATTCAGTTAGAATTTTCTTGTCAATGAACAATAAAATACATAATGTATCTTTGATCAACATTGAAAACATCGTCCGGCGTAACGCAAAACAAACAAAACAGAATATTTGAAGGGAATTCCCTTTTTACAGTTGTCTCAATCTCTTCCTTAACATTTTTCCAGTACTCAAAAATAACAGGACAATCCCAAAAAAATGTGCGTGTGATCACCTATTTTGCCACATTGTCTCCAGCATAAAGCTGCTGAGGGACCCTTTACAAATTTTGAAATAGTCGGAGGGGTATGAAAGTATCGGATTTTGAGTTTCCAGCTGAATTCTTTCCACTGCTGACTATTTATTCTTTTGTGACTACTGTCACAGAGTTTAACCCACACTTCATCTTCTATTATTGTATTGGATTCTAATTCCCGTTTTTCTTTGACTTTATTAGTATTTGTAAGTAGATCTGTCAAGAGTCTTTTGTAGGGATGGGAGACATGTTTTCTCACTGGGAGATGTTTTTCCAGAATTGTTCAATACCATTAGGAATTTTGCCAATTCTTTCTTTTTCTTTATGAGTTGTAATATAATGCCTAATTTGTAGATATCTGTCAAGGTCTTTTGAAGGGAGATCAAATTGTTCTTGAAGTTGCGTAAAAGAATTTAAATGTACTTCTTCAAATAGTTGAATAAAAATAATGAGGCCCTTTTCTGCACATCTCCTAAAACCATGGTCCCACATTGAAGGTGGAAAGTCCATATTGCCCACTATAGGCATGGCTCGAGAAATCGAGTCTGGTGGGTTTTTTTTTACTTCTGTCCTCATGGTATGTTTTATCCACTCATTTTCAATCATCAGTTTATTGTAATGTCTTAAGTCCATAAAGGGTAGGGCCGATAGCTCCACACCCTTAACGTCTCCTTGTTCTATATGGGTCCAGTTTGCCTCCTCATTTCCACTGATCCAGGTCACGATTGCTGTTAGTTGAGCTACCCAATAATAGAATTTAAAGTTTGGTAAGGCCACTCCGCCTGTATTTTTAGGGTTTTTTTTGGGTCTCTTGTGTTGCCATATGAATTGGGAAATTAATTTATTTAGTATGGTAAAAAAGGAAACTAAAACCTTTATGGGCAGTGATTGGAATAAAAATAGGAGACGAGGGAGCACATTCATCCTAACTGTTTCAACTTTTCTGAACAGCGATTAAGGGGAGAACTTCCCAGCGAGTTAGATCATTCCTCATTTGTTTAATTAATTTATTATAGTTTGCATCACACAGTAACTCACACCCATTCAGTCATCGAGAGTACAGTAAATTTCCAAATAAATATTAGTAGTATTAAAAGTGGCTGGACGTAATGATACAGTACATCTGTGAAATGGTTGTGAATATTTTTTTTGCTTATAGTTAAAATTTTATTTGTGAAAAAATTCACGATGTCATTACTAGTTAGTGTTAAAAGAAATACTCAGCTCAACAGTTCTGTCTCTGTTGAGTTGAGTAATATCTATGTCTTTAAATATTTATATGTTGCGGAAATTTATGCCTAATTTACACACTTACATACAAAGTTTGCCACCTTAGGGCAGAGCAATTTGGAAAAATAATCTTATCATAGTAATTTATTTCATATCAATCAATGCTGATATCTATTGCAATATAGATCAAATTAATATTTGTCAATATTAAAGGTTCCTTTTTAACTTGTGCAATGTGAAGATATAAGGTTTAAGTATAATTTTTTTAGTCAGAAGTTGAACATGATAAATGTACTGTAGAACATTATAGAACCGTATTTTGAGTAAATAACATACTGTAGGTATATATAATAAACACAAAAAAAGTATCGTTTCCAAAACGCATCAAAACTTTGCCGTTTTCCTCTGAAAACGTTCTCGTGTAAACGGGGCCTTAGAGGTACTAATTTGCATACCTGCCACTTCACACTCAGTTGTGAACAGCTCCTGATCAAGCGGGAGGCCACCACCTAATGAAGCCAACAGGACCACGTCATCTGCAAAATGAAGAGATTCTGAGGCCACCAAGGTGGAAGCCTTCTGCCATTTGGCTACATCTAGAAATTATTGTCCATAAAAATTATGAACAGAATCGGTCACAAAGGGCACCCACTGGAAACGAATCCAACTTATTATCGGTAATGCGGCTCAAGCTCTTGTTGCAGTTGCACAGGGACAGAATGTCCCGTAACAACAGGCTAGACACCCCATACTACACCACTCCCCCACAGGATGCCCCAAGGGGCATGGTCAAATGCCTTCTCCAGGTTCACAAAGCACATGTAGACTGGATGGGCAGACTCCCACACACAATCAAATATCCTTGAGAGGATGACAAGCTGGTCCAGCATTCCATGACAGGATGAAAACCATGTTGTTCCCCTTGGATTCGAGGTTCAACTAATAGACAAACTCTCCTTTCCAGCATCCTGGCATAGACCCCTCAGCTACCCCACAGGGTAGCTGAGGAGTGTGATCTCCCTATAGTCGGAGTACAACCTCTGTTCCCCTTCTTAAAGATAGGGACCACCACCTCAGTCTGCCTGTCCAGAGACACCACCCCAGATCTCCATGCAGTGTTCCAAAGGCATGTCAACCAAGACACCAGGCACTCTCCCTCAAGCTCCCCCTCCACTCCTGGTTCCAGGGTGGGGCCCTGGTAACCCCATCCCAGGCAGGGTAAACTGTTCCCTTGTTGTAGCTGGCTACTTTATTCAACCACTTAAATCCAACTTTTAACATTTAACCTGACATTAGCAGCACAGGCACCAGCAGCCTTTCTTTCTTCCAGACGACAGGTAGCTTGCACACCTGTGTGCAGCATGTAGGTATGTATTGCTTTTTGTTATGTCATTTTACTCTGACATAGCCAACATATAACCATTCATTGCAGTGGATTGTGAGGCAGCTGCAAATACTTTGTGTTTATGTTGCATGTGCAGGTTGTATATTCCTGTAACTCTGATTAAAGTTTAAAATTCTCATTCTAAACACAACTGAAATGGTTTGTGCTTATTCATGCACACTACTCCTCATCATTGCACATCACCGAACCAAATATGCACAGCTCCAGCTAAAACAAAATACATTACTCTGGCACTGCCAATCAGGCGCAAACAACTTCACAATGAAAAAGGTTTTAATATTATTGTTATATAAATCACTGTTTTATATTCAGTAGCAAGCCTTTCAATTGTGTATGTGAAAAGCAGGATTTTTGTTGCACATTTGAATATTTCAGTGTTTAATATGAATTTAATATGTTCTGTCAGTTTATCTTCAAGAATGTAGTTTGTTTGTGTACAGTTTGTTAGCGGATTTTGCCTCTATTTCAGCTGACATGAGACACATAATGTGAGCGCATTTTGTAGAAAGTAGTTTGAATTACAAATTATATCCACTATGTAGCTCAAACTCATAACATGTGGTTATGCACGCATATGGTGCTCCAAGTTTGACTGGATGTGAAAACATATCACAAAGTAGTTGCGATGTTAGAAATCTATGCCAGTCTCTTAGAGAGGCAGCTGTGCGAACAAGGGATTTACTCAGATGGAGAGCAAGGAAAAAATTTAAAAAACGGGGGAGGAGAAACAGATGGTGACGGCATGAGAATACAGAGACCCATATGTCTTAGGTATCTGGATGATCTAATATGCTTTGATTAGAATAATGCATATGTGAAGCTCATGGAGACCCGGTTAATTTAGCAGGTTTATTTTGCAGCTGTTCTTCAGGCCCCAAGCTTAGACAAGACCCACCCATGGCTTTCACTGTTTGACAGAGGGCAAACACACAGACAGAAAAGGTGAGCAAGACGAGGAAGAGTGTGTGAAAGATTTTAGGGCAACACATGCCCAAGCAAGAAAAAAAAGTCATCATATGCTGTACATTTTGTAAATTAAACATTTACTGCTAATCTGAGACGTGATGCATCAAAAACAAATTTGATTAATGCAGTGCGAGACATTGTCAACGCATTTACGCATTTCTTTAGCTCTTTATTGTGTCTCAAAAGAATGTATAATTTTTCATGTACATTGTTTGTAGTGAATGAATGTGGCCTGCATTCAATAATATCAAAGCAGGGGAGGTAAGGAAAAATGTCTTGGAACGTAAAGGGTTTTTTTTATGAATGGTTTATGATTTACCTCAGCTTTGTACGAAAAAAGAGAGAACCACAATGATTCTTCAACAGTGTCTGCTTCTTTTTCTTCTTCAGTAAGCGCTCGTCATTTCATGTCTTCTTATCTTTTCTGCCTTTTCAGCACAGATATTTACAGGCTTTAGTCAGGCCCCTGAAAGACTTCGGGTTAACTATTTTGCGTTAGCTTTGGTCAGTGGTGAAAAGGATCTTCAGCTTGTGTTGTTATGAAACATGGAACAGCTTCTTAAAACATTTTCTTACCTACTGGCTAGCTACTGAACCAAAGCATGCTGTATATACTGTTTTGTTGTACATACCTTTATGCTATATACTTATATATACTATACCCATACTGTACTCCTTCCATTAATAAGTAATTACATCTTATAGTCACTTTTATAAACAGGGACGTCAAGCAAGTTAATTTTTGTTGTGTGCTGAAGTCTGGCGTTGCTTCAAGCTGGCAATATGGAGATAGTTGCTCAACAAATCAGAAAGCTGTTTCATTCCATGCTTACAGTCCCAACATGTAGTTTTTTCCTTCTTATCCCTGTTATGCGTTTGTGGGTGCAGGTGTCAGTACAGTAGTGGTTGTGGAATTTCAGTTTTTAGCCACTTGCAGCAAAAACACTAACTTTTTTTCTGTCACCTTTTAAAGTGGAAGGATTACTCAACAAGTGATGCTTGTGCAGAGCAGGCAGTGGTCCCAGTTTACCGGCCGCCATGGTAATGTCACCACAGCTCCGTACCATTTATACCAGTGTTTAGGGCGCATGTACTCACTGCATTATTTTCCTAAAAAATAGCTGTAGCTACTCAGACAAAACCTCCATATCAATGCTGGTGTGGGAGGAGAAGAAGTTTTTTTTCAGAGTTCAGACACTCACATTTTTTCAAGCTGTTGTAACATCTCCCTCTCTATACTGTAATCTTTGATACTACACCCTTCTTAAGCTTACCCCACCTGCCAAATCCTACTTTAACCCCTGGTTGATACTGTAGTGACTCTCATTAAGGCATTCTCATACAAAGGCCAAACATCATTGTCAGGTTTCCTCATCACTTTGAAGAAACCCTGAACATTTGCAGAGTGGATTTATCACAGGAAGTATGATCACCTCTTTCTGTTTCACAGTTGCTGAGATCTCTTCAGAGAATTTCTGTCATCTTTCTGGCAATGACCACTGTTTCCATTTGTGCTTGGATATGATTCAGCAGCACTTTATATCATAAGTAGATATGAGTGAGTCATAGTGCTCTTCTTCAGTCGTGAGTAAACACTTCCTACCTGTTTGAGTAATTGTGGTGCCATAACTCTTAGCTACTTATAGTGGAAACTTACGTAATGAGAATTTTCTTAGATAATTTCCATTCAAAAAACAAGGTTTGAATATATGACGTACATGAAAAAAGGATATTACAATGAGTTTCATTTCATATCTATAGGCAAATAATGGAAATGTTTGCTAGTGATTTTCAGGGTTTGCATATGTGAGCCCAGGCCTACATTTCAGTCTTTCTTTTACATTAGACAGGTACAGTAGACCTAAATGCAAATCAAACAGGGATTTTTTTTTCCTGTGTTGGAAGTCAAAACATAAACACAGCCTAACAAATCAGAAGTCCCAAAATTGACATGAAACATAAGAATAAATCCAGACAAAAAGAAGACAACAACAGACCTATATCGGGAGAAGGGAAAAGAAGAAGACACTAACTAGGGATGGGAATTAGGTGAGGAATGAGACACAATTGAACATAGCCAAAATGCTCAGCTAGATGGGAAGTAAAAACACTTACGAAACACCAAAAGAAGAAGACCCACACTAACTAAACATAATACAGGGACAGGACACAGGAGCACAAGCGGCGACAGAGGGGATGCACACATGGAAACACTGGAGAGATTAGAGTAATAACAAAATCATGAGACAGCATCACTAAACTGAAGAAAAGAACCAAAAACTCAAAACACAAACCCAGGATTGTGACACCACTTTTTTTCTTCTTTTGATCTGTTGTGCAGAAGAAGGTAACAGCATATTATTTTCTTCCATTACTTCTTTTGCATTTGAATTTAATTATAAAATCTTATTCATCAAGAAAATTGGGGCGCTTTTGATTAATAGGCAAATGTGTAAACCACTACGCTACGGGGGCGGCACAAATCCCTTTGGGTTTGCATTAGGACGCGCATCCAGTGTAAAAATGTGCCAAATCAAGCATGTTAAGCTACAGGTTTTGGTAGTGCCACATGTTTGAAAACTTTCCTACCACTATGTTCACCTATGCCATTTTAATTTTTGGCCATTTGGGTTTGTTTACCAGTATGCAGCTTAAAATTTAAGCTCTGCATGATCTAAAGGTCTGCACAAACACGCACAGCCTAGTAACTGCTGGGCAAAATGTTTTCTGTTGCTATAAAAAATGTTCTGCTGCCACATCGTTAAACTAAAGTGATAATGAAGTGTCTTGTTAAAATGACACCGCAGACATATTTAATTTACATTAAAACTGCTTGAAACTCACCACCTCCTTCTTAGGTGTAGCTTACAGTAGTGGGCACAGTAGGAGTGCCCTCCTTCAGGGTTTAGTCTACACCCACAGAGGGACCCTCTACAGACTGAAATAGCTTTCAATTATTTCTTACTGAAAGGATTCTTCCTCTGACCAGTGTAGAGCCCAGTGTGCTGTGTAAATTAATGCAGATCATTATTCAGGTTGTTGTTATGAGTGGCCTTGAAGGGAAGTCTATTATATCCTTAACTTGGCAGACATATTTTATCATGCCCTGCTGCTTATTACTATTCACAGTAGGTGAGCAGATGCGCACATCCACACACACACACACACACACACACACACACATGCATACACACTCTGAATGTGGTGAAGGTTATTATGATGGCTGTATGAAGAGCAAGTGAAGCTTTCAGATGAGTGATTCTGATAGGGAAACACAGGCAGGACACCCTCTCCTTCCCCCCTGAAGATTAAAGAAGTTTCCGCTCCTTTGCTCCTTTTCTCCTTGTCCACCAGCCACCTGCCTCCCTATTTGCTGTTGATGCTTCGTCCTCTGCTCATTTGACTTAACAGCACTCGTTATCTGCAGTTATTTATTAGTATCTTATTTTATCGCACTGGCATTGTTATAATACATTTGGCCTTTAGTCCTATGTTTTTTCCTCCTATTCCCTGTCCTTTATTCACTTTGCGTTTCATAGCGCAGAGAGAACGAGGAATCGCAGGGTATAAAAGAGCTAATAGGCTCAAGTGGCTTCATAATGTACTCCGTCTAAAGAAGGAAAAAAAAAAGATTTGATGAGGATTCTGCCCCTGCTGCTCTGTTAGCTTCTGTCTCTAATGATGTTCATTAGCCACTCTGAACAGTGACTCACACTAAAACATATATTCACACATAATAAATAAATCTAACAGAGAGCTAAAGCGAAACTGCAGCTCCCAGGTTCTGTAAGAAAATCTCATTCAAACTGCCACTGACAGTGTGTTCATATATTTACATGAATAATAGATTTTTTTAAACGATCTAATATAGTATATTCAATATTTATGTAGTGGGCTTCAATAAACACTCCTTCTTTTTCTGGAAGCCCCCAAACGAATGTTAGCAGACTAAACATCTCAGCTCAACAGAGTGGAGAAGCTGCAGCTAGCAGCAGCCCTTCCCTTTTTTAAAACCGCGGAGATTAAAACTAGAAAGTTTCAGTGATCAAAGTACCTTCTGTACTGCTCTTTTAGTGGGAGCTTTATTTCTTTCTTTGTGGATGGCATGGTGTCTTAGACCTGTAAACCCCAGGATTTCAGAGACCACTGTAAGAAATGCTGACTGAGAGGTTGTATTGATTAGAGAAGTGCTCATTAAGTATGCTGTCATTTTTGAGGCTACCCCAACAAAAGCTCGCTACCGAGTGCATATATACTTTATACGGTGTATTAAGCTCCTATATACAGATATTTAGGAAAGCCCAACCAGAACACTCAGTATCTCATCCCTCCATCTTTCTCATTTCACACACACTCCCGCACACAGACCCACTCAAACCTCACTCGGCCTTCTTTAATTGGACACTTGAGCGGCGCACAACTGCATCTGGCTCCTGTTGAACACAGCCTGACATTTCAGACTGCTGACCTTTCCAGCCCCGCCACGACTAAATAATGATTAGTCCTGGCAACTGTTCCACCACAGCAGCAGCCAGGTACATACGCACTCACACACCTACAAGCAGTTACGCATAACACACACGCACACAAACAGGTGCAAACGGCACATAATAGAACAACAGCAACAACACCTGCATTAAAGGCTTTGTCTTTTCACAGTGAGAAAATGGGGTGCAGACATTGATTTGAGAGGCTATTGTCATTCTTTTGGCTTATCGATTAGATTGTCCTTTTCCATATCTGCAGTCAGTACCCAATAATGTGTTGTTCTAAATTAACTCTGCTTGCCTCTGTTTAGTTTCTCCTTTCCCCTTTATGCACTCTCAGCATTACAGTGGAAAAAAGGTCAATCATATTCATGAGATCTGGGGCGATTTGAGAGGAGGGTGCTGAGTGCGTGTGTGCTCTCGTGCACACACTTTTAGGTTTGTGCACAGAAACGTGTAGCGTGTGTGTCTAATGCAATGAGGCAGCATGGAGATAATAGGCAGTTCTCAGATCTCTCTTCTGACTTTCTTTCCCTTCAGCCTATCACTTCTCCCTTTGTATCTCCATTTTCTCGCTGTTTCTGTCAGAACAAAATAGAAATGTTCTTCATTAGAGTCCATCTTTTTACAGATATTCTTTGGGTTCTGTGCTTTGCTTTCACCAGACAAAACCACAGCACATATCTTCGATGTCAAAGGTCACATTTTGCCCACTTATTGTCTGAATAATAAGTAATAAAATTATTGTTATATCTTGGAAAAAGAGTCACATCATTTTGGTTTTTGAGAAATTTGTTGGTTATTTAGATAATATAAAGATACCTAAAGTACCTAAAGATTCAAACAAATCCATCTTATACCAATTTCTAATACCAAGTTACTGTTCTTTCCTGCATGTGTGTATCAAATTATGGAGCCACTAAGACTTTACTTACAAGAAAATGTTGATTCTAGTAACTGATATAAAATGCAGTAAATGTAAGTTTAAGAAAAGCTTGGTTAGTGAGAGTTATCCTGCTAAGAGCTGCAGAATAAGTATTATATTCTTTAAACAGGGTGAAACAAATGAACTGATCTAATTCACACGTTCACAGCATCATTAGAAGAAAACATTTTTAGAAGTAAAAATAATCACAAAAAGATTTTAAAAAACGCACATTCACACACCAAGTGAAACCAACATCAGGAAGAAGAGGAAGAAGGAACATGAGAAGGATGTAGATGATGATGAAGGTAACAGTGGTGCCTGTGGTAATCAGAACACTCGGGGTAGTGACCCCCAAACTGGAGAGTGGCTCCAGCAGATTCCAGATACAACAGCCAAGATCTCTGTCCAGAAGAGCGCAGTCCTGGGAACAGCTAAGATACTGCGCAGGACCATCAAGCTCCCAAGCTTCTGGGAGAGGACCCGAGCCTGGAGGAGGACAAACAAAAACTGGCTGCAAGATGAGTGGGGAAATTCTTATATACAGATAGCTGGTCAGAAGTTTAGATACTGTACAGTCAATATGGGGATGTCTGTCATCTTAATTTTGGGCTTTTAATTATGTCTTTGAACTGATCTTTTTACAGGGTGGAATGATTGTACAGCATACATCTTTAATAACTTTAATAAAACAAGGATTGGGTTCACAAGTTTGAATTTATTTTGGATTTTCTCTCATCTGCTTATACTCTATGTATACTTTTCACAGTGTGTGGGTTGAAGAAAATCCTAAATAAATTAAAACTTATGCACCCAATTCTTGTTTTTTTTTTTTTTCGGAGTTATTAAAGATGTACTGTATGCTGTACAATCATTCCACCGTGGAAAAAGAACAGTTTAAAGAAATCATTAAAACTCCCAAATTACCATGACATTCATGGCCTTAGAAATTAAATTGATAACACTAGCAAAAGATTAAATCTTGGTGGCTGTGGCTGTGGCTTAGGCGGTGGGGTGTTCATCCCTTAATAACACCATTAATGGCTTCATTTCCTTGCCCTCCATTGACTTCTGAGGTAAGTTGCCTCGCTGCTTAACAAAACTTATTATGGTCAAGTAAAACAAAACTAAGCATGTGGGATATAAAATAAAACTAGTTTTTCTATTAGAGTGAAAAGTGAAAAGGAAGTGTACATTTTTAATTACTTTCTTTTGTACATGTGCTGTGATGAGATTTTAAAGTTCTTCTCTTGGCATCGATTAAAACCCTAAAATCTCATCATTCACCACTGAAATTACACATACCGAAGAAACTGAATTAAATTGTCAATTTGATCAGAATGGCAGTGAAGTTTATATATTGCTTCTTCTGATATTTGAAACATACCCATAATCGATAACATGAGTTACTTTATAAAACAGCTAATAAAATGTTGCCAAAATGTAAAAAAAACAAAAAACAAAACTTTGCTTCAGGTCAGAAAGTTTCTGCAAGTTCCTGGGATCAGTTCATTAGGTCTTTCAGACTGTCTCTGGTCCCTACAGTTTCAAGGTGGAAATGTTCAGCCATGGCATTGACTGCCTCTTTTGCTTATTGCTTATAAAAACAACAACTTCTTCAGTGAACGAACACCTAAATAAAGCAGTGAATTTATGTCCTTTTTGTGGTGGTTTGTTTATTTTGAATCAGATGTACTTTTCATGGCCTTCATGAAAATTGCATTTGTTGAGGTGAGCCATAGTATTAGTGCACAAAGAGTGTCTGTAAAACCTGTGACATCCTTGCTTTGTGAAATACAAAAACATTATTATTGTAAGTTTTTGTTGGTACAGTTTCTGATTTACTTCAATGAAAAGATGTTTTTGCCAGAACCGTAATCTTTCTGTCTTTAATCTTGTAGAAAAAAAAATTAAAGTTAACCCACTCATGTGTACCAGCTTCTTTTTTGACTGAGCTTTCGACTTTCATCAGCTGATCTTTATCTATCAGACCATTTCCTCTTTATGTTAAGGCTCAAACATAAGAAATCTGCATTTATTTATAACATTTTCTTCTCATTTACTTCCATCTCTCCATAACCACACATTTTTGGGCTTAAAAGCAACAAAGCAATTACACTTTTGTCTTTAGCACCTTTTAGTCATGCTCACTCTGTTTCTCTGAAATGTTAATTAGGTCTCTATTTAAAACAGGGAAAAGTGTTTGAACCCAATTTTTTTTCCTCCAGTTGGTAACCCCGTTGCACCACTGTAAAGCTATTATGCTGTGATGTGTCTAAACATTTTGTAGCTTCTTACTTACACATTGCCACCCTGACACCTCAGGCTTTCTCTGTATAGCAGCTTCCACACTGAGAAAAGTCTCTTTTGCTCACTTCAGCACAGGAAGCAGTGTTTGGACCCAACCTGGCTCCACCGAGGGAAGGTGAATAGAGAGCTCTGGAACAGCCTGTATGTGACTTCCTGGTTGCTCTCCAGCCCTGGTGTGCATACCTGAGATGGTAGAAATCTCTAGTGTCTTGAAGGCCGCAAGATTGAATGACTTTTAGGTTTTCAAGCTGCAGAGATTTAAAAAAGTATAAGATTTTTTAGTGGAGTATATGATTTTTCCGAAAGTAGGAAAGAATTGGTCGGGGGGGGGGGGGGGAAGTTTTTTATTTAAAAAAAAAAATTTTAAGGCTTTTTTGTT
>VUQK01011556.1:0-11851 GCA_015106715.1 Bujurquina vittata
TTGTAGAGTTTCAGAAAGCAAAGTCATTGTTGCATTTATTAACCATGACTTTGCTTTCTGAAACTCTACAATGCAGCAGTAATCCTCCTGTGTGCACCAGATTGTGTCTGCAGGGAACACTGACAGAAGATAAAAATGATGTTGACTAAATTGTCATCCTCTGCTTTGTTTTCCAGTGTGGACAGGAAAAATAACGTCCACTATCTGATCAAGTGGAGAGAGCTGCCGTACGACCAGTCAACCTGGGAGGCCGAGGACATGGACGTACCTGAGTTTGACACATACAAGCAGCAGTACTGGAACCACAGGTATGTTAAGCTCAGCAAAGCGATGTTAATGGCCTGTAACTGCCTGTCTTTTACAAACTGTGTGTGTTTTTGTTCCAGAGAGCTGATGATGGGAGAGGAGGGACGACCTGGGAAGAAGGTAAAGGTGAAAGGAAGAGTGAAGCGGCCCGAAAGACCTCCTGAGAACCCAGTGGTAGATGTAAGTCGTCATTAATTGCTCCTTATCATTTGTGCTGCGAGTCCTGAAACTCAAAAATGAATGAGAATCAGTGGATTTTAGGTGACATTATCATTGCTGCACTGGTTGTGTTGCAAGCTAATTGTGAGGTCACCATTTTTAAAGCTCCCTCTGAGCGTCTGCACAATCATGCACAATCACACACCTGGCCGTGCCGACTTCCAGCAGTATTTGATCCTCCAAAGCCTCATTTTGGCTCTAAAAAGGACCGTTCAGCCCAGGTTAACATTCACGCATTAGCCTGTATAGAAGGACCTGCTCTAGAGATGTCCACCTCACCTACAAACTATTTTCTTGTTCTGTTCACTGCTAAATTTGTGTGCACAGTTTTTTGCAACTCTGAGGTCAACATAACATGAGGCAAATGTCAGATAGCTCCATAATATTCAAGAAAAAGCCGACATTTTTAGTCCACATCTCCAAAACTGGATGATTGCTACGCTTTCTGGGCTGGGTGAACCTTAAAGCCTTCCTGATATTACTGACCTGGATTTACAAACCCGAGTCAAGTCTATCAGAGATAAAAGATGATCCGAGGGTACTTTAAATGTGTCTGCCCTGTTCGGAAATACCGATTTTTATTTATTTTTCCCATTTCCAGCCGACCATCAAGTTTGAGCGTCAGCCGGACTACCTGGACAGCACAGGGGGGACTCTGCACCCCTACCAGCTGGAGGGACTCAACTGGCTGCGGTTCTCCTGGGCGCAGGGCACCGACACCATCCTGGCCGATGAGATGGGTCTGGGAAAGACGGTGCAGACCGCAGTCTTCCTCTACTCGCTCTATAAAGAGGTGAGAAACTGGATTGTGTTGCATCCCTCAGGGGCCCACATTTCTTGTCCACCCTTTTTGTTGTAAATTTTAGCCTGTGCTGGAAGTGGAATTTAAGATTGTAATCATTTTGTGTGGAATGTAGTTTGAGCTGAATGAATTTCTTGGTTCACAGCTATGATTCAGCTGTGCTCTCTTTGGCTGTCTGTAGATGGCTGCCATCCTTTTGGCCGGCAGCCATCCAGCCATTTTGTATAAACCAGGTGAAATCTGACGACATTAAGTTGGATCTCAAACAGTAAACAATCACTCATCGTGTGTGGCTGCTGCCACCTGAAGGTGGGAGGCCAGAATGCACCTTCAGTTGGCATCGCGGTTTTGCATTCCAAGAGTTCCCAAGAGTGAAAACAATTCATGTGATCCGTTAGTTGATTTAAAATGTTTCACTGAATGATGATGTGGTAAAAGGCCATTTCCAAAGAAAACACAAAGTTTTAAATGGGCAATACGTTTGGATGCAGCCCAGTTCAGCACCCAAGTCTGGAGAAATATGTGCAGACTGGGTTGGCACGTTTCATTTAAGTCTGCACGAGTGTGGCAACAATCATAATCACTTTGAATTATCAAACATCATGCAGTTCCTGAACTGAAACGTGCATGTTTACACAGGATCTTGTTCAACTTAAGTTACAACAGTTGATGGAAAGGCACACACCGTTTTGGGTCTGAGCTAGTCTGTGTTTTTATACTATACCCGTTTTGCATGAGCACCTGGTAGGTGCAGAGGGTGGCAATAAGAGTCCCAGGTGGCTGTGGACTGAAAGCTAAAGGTGTCCTGCTGAAATTGAAAGCAGTGAAATCCTGAGTGATGTGGAGACAAAAGCAGCTTCAAACAACAATTATTAGTCTTTCCACAGGTTCACCTACAGGAGCATTGTGATTTTTACTGCTTGCAGACAGATCCTTTTAACCCAAGGCTCTCGCTTAGTCTTTGCTCGAGCTGAATTAAACAGCAGGTGAGGTTATCTTTTTAAAGAGGAGCAGAAATGCTCTGCGGTAAAGGAAAGTTTGACTTAAAATTATCACTGAGTGAAACACTGCTGATTGGTACGTTGTTTGACACTGACTTCCTGTCTCCTCCAGGGTCACTCCAAAGGTCCATTCCTGGTCAGCGCGCCGCTCTCCACTATCATCAACTGGGAGAGAGAGTTTGAGATGTGGGCGCCCGACATGTACGTGGTGACGTACGTCGGAGACAAGGACAGCAGAGCTGTCATCCGGGAGAACGAGTTCTCCTTCGACGACAACGCCATCCGGGGTGGCAAGAAGGCCTCTAGGCTGAAGGTGAGGAGATGGCGGTGAGAGTCCTTAAGGCAAAAAGAATCCTCAGAAAAAATGTGTGTCTAAGATCTTTGGTGATTTCCTCTCACAGAAAGACGTATCCATCAAGTTCCACGTCCTGCTGACCTCCTATGAGTTGATCACCATTGACATGGCCGTCCTGGGCTCTATAGATTGGGCCTGTCTGGTGGTGGACGAGGCCCACAGGCTAAAAAACAACCAATCAAAGGTACAGCACACAGGACGAGCAGAAGCTTTAGCACGAGAACACGGGCCATACAAATACCTGATTATTAAAGCTATGAACTGCTTTAAAATGTGCGTGAATCACAAGTTTGAATTTCTGCAGAGTTACTTGAAGCAGCTGTAATAAAGCTGTTGTAAATATGTCTGAACCAAAGCGTATGCAGCTGCCTATTCAATCTCACTCAGCCTAACCCTGCTGTGAACCTTTGTTTCCCCCGCTGTAGTTTTTCCGGGTGTTGAACAACTACTCTCTGCAGCACAAACTGCTGCTGACTGGAACTCCTCTGCAGAATAACCTTGAGGAACTTTTCCACCTGCTCAACTTCCTCACACCTGAGCGGTTCAGGTGAGTCTGAGCTCTGCTGTAAAGCTCATAAGCAGATGGGTTTTCTGTCAGATAAGTGAATAAATGCCTAACTTTTAACTTTTTCTACAGCAACTTGGAGATCTTCCTGGAGGAGTTTGCTGACATCGCCAAGGAGGACCAGATCAAAAAGCTGCATGACATGCTGGGTCCGCACATGCTCAGGAGGCTGAAGGCTGACGTCTTCAAACACATGCCCTCCAAGACGGAGCTCATAGTCAGAGTGGAACTCAGCCAGCTGCAGAAGTGAGTGGGGAGGGTTACGGCAGTGGCTGGAGAGGAGGCGGTGGGCACGAGGCTGAATGTGTGTGTTTTCTGTTTGCAGGAAATATTACAAATTCATCCTGACAAAAAACTTTGAGGCCTTGAACACCAAAGGAGGAGGAAACCAGGTTTCACTGCTCAACGTTGTCATGGACCTCAAGAAATGCTGCAACCACCCCTACCTCTTCCCTGGGGCTGCTATGGTACGACCCAGACACCAGGGAGAGACCATTATTTATTTAGGGGTGTATGAGTTAGGAAAATGGATGGATGTTTTATGATATCACAAGAGCAGATTGGTGCTTTAGTAAAAGACTCCTCCTAACCTTCCATCTTTGGACGACCCATTTTTGCAGTTGGTTCAGAGCTTTTAGCAGAGACTTTAATGTTTGATTTCTCCCAATCAGGAAGCTCCAAAGATGCCAAACGGGATGTATGATGGAAGTGCTCTCATCAAGGCCTCTGGAAAACTAATATTACTGCAGAAGATGATGAGGAAGCTGAAGGAGGGCGGACACAGAGTGCTCGTTTTCTCTCAGGTAGGACTTCAGATGTCTCAGACACACTGATGCTGAAGCTTAATCGGCTTTAATATTAAACTAACCGGCTCCTTTGGAAAAAAAAATTTCTCTATAGATGACAAAAATGTTGGACCTGCTGGAAGACTTCCTGGAGCACGAGGGCTATAAGTACGAGAGGATTGATGGAGGAATCACAGGAGGGATGAGACAGGAGGCCATTGATCGATTCAATGGTGAGTTAATCCCCTTCCATCTTCTTCTTCACCTTTCATACCTGTCCCACTCCTGTGTATCTATGCAGGCTTCATCACGTGGGAAAAAACCTGCTAATTACCATCCAGGGGGTCTGATTGGGCAGATTTTAAAAGTCTGGTTTTAGGAGTGTTTCATTGAATTAAATAAATCAGGCTTAAAACTTTAATGTTTCCTCCTCTGTCCCTCAGCTCCTGGTGCTCAGCAGTTCGCCTTCCTGCTGTCGACAAGGGCCGGAGGTTTGGGAATCAATCTGGCCACTGCCGACACGGTCGTCATATATGACTCGGACTGGAATCCGCACAATGACATCCAGGTATGGTAGAGCGGCTGTTACTCATCTCTTTCATGTTTGCCCAATCTGCTCGTTCACACATTTTTCCTTTTCTGCTGCGCTCAGGCCTTCAGCAGAGCTCATCGTATTGGTCAAAACAAAAAGGTGATGATCTACCGATTCGTCACCAAGGCCTCGGTGGAGGAGAGGATTACTCAGGTAAATAGAAGCTGAGTCTTGGGTGGTTGTTTTTATAGAAATTTGTTTCTCCTTACCTGCTCCTCTCTTTCCAGGTTGCCAAGAAGAAGATGATGCTGACTCACCTGGTGGTCCGACCTGGCCTCGGATCCAAGACGGGGTCCATGTCGAAGCAGGAGCTGGATGACATCCTCAAGTTTGGAACAGAAGAGCTCTTCAAGGATGAGGGAGAAGGTGAGAGTAGAGTGAAGCTATGACAGAAGACAAGGAAAAGAAGGAGGAAAAAAGTTCTACAAACTAATGTGTGTGTGTCTGCAGGGGAGAACAAAGAGGAGGACAGCAGCATCATTCACTACGATGACAAAGCCATATCGCGACTACTGGACAGGAACCAGGATGCCACCGACGACACGGAGCTGCAGAGCATGAACGAGTACCTGAGCTCCTTCAAAGTAGCTCAGTATGTGGTGAAAGATGAGGAGGAGGAGGTGAGCGCCGCAGACTGACTGGAGTCCCTTTCATTTGTCCAGCCCCTCCACCCTTTTTTTTTTCTTAACTAGCTTCTTTCTTCTTCTTGCTCAGGAGGAGGAGGTGCAGCGGGAGATCATCAAGCAGGAGGAGAGCGTGGATCCAGACTACTGGGAGAAGCTGCTGCGTCACCATTATGAGCAGCAGCAGGAGGATTTAGCTCGAAACCTGGGCAAAGGCAAACGTATCCGCAAGCAGGTCAACTACAATGACGGCTCTCAGGAAGACAGAGGTGAGAAAATTTCTCTTTAAACCGTGCAGAAATTTCTTTGAAGCCTTCTTAGAGAAACCAAACACGGTCTAAAGCCCAAACGAATGTGATGAAGAGCATGCTCTTTGAGGGAGACAAACCGCTCAGGAGTGGTGGCCTAGAGATGACTGATATCACTGAGAGGACCCTGGTTCGAATCCCCAGGCTGTCATCACCGCGGGCCCCTGAGCAAGACCCTAACCCCCCAGTCCCTGGGTGCTTTCTAGCTGCCCCCTGCTCCACGTTGTGCTGTGTGTGCTACATTCTCCATGTGTGATGGGATAAATGCAGAGGCTGAATTTCACTGTATGTGACAAATAAAGGAGTTTCTGTTCAGCAGGGGGAAACTAAAGATTTTGTCTGCGTGCCTTTCGCTTTGTGTTTGGGGGCTTGTGTCAGCTTTCGCAGCTCTGAAAGACGAAGACACAAACTTCCTTCTCCTGCCCTTTACACTCTTCTTTCTGATGATGAGCGGTGCTCAAAGAATCCCTGTCCTTTTTCCAGGCCTCCTTTTGTTGTTTTTTTTTCACCCTATTTGGCACCTGCTCCTCCCCCCTTTCCCTCATCTTTCTGATGAAGCTTCTGATTCTCAAAGAATTCCCAGTTACCTGTGAGGAGGTGGACTAGGCGAGTTAGGCTCATGATGCCGTACGATAAAACCAAACCTGCCTGTTCAAAAACCTTCACTCAGCCTGACCTGCAGCTCCGATATGAAGGGTTCGAGTTAATTCTAAACTCAGGTGGATGTTACCTCACATAAATGTGTAGGTTACATTAAAAAAGTGTGTGTGTGTGTGTGTGTGTTTGCATGCAGATAGTAAAATGTTGTGACCTGTGATGGAATTAAAATCTTCTTTTTGTTTTTGTGCCAAAGCTGATTGGCAGGATGACCAGTCGGATGGCCAATCGGATTACTCGGTGGCGTCTGAGGAGGGCGATGAGGACTTTGATGAGAGATCAGAAGGTAACGAGCATTAATTTGTCTGAGAACGAACAGTGATGCCTGGTTAATACTTGCTGTTACATTTAAGGCACCCTGATTAGCACGGGTTAATTTATAAAACATGCTTGGCCTCCAGCAGCTCCATCCTCGTGTACTCGCAGATTAATTCGTTTTTGTCAAGAGACTCATGTTAGACCTGGCGTACAGAATATAATGAGAGAAGTGTGTCCTAAACACACCAACCACTCCATAAGCTCCGAATGTTGTTCTGCAGACCAGACAGGGAATGTTAGCAGGGTCTGCCTCCTGGCTCTGAGTGTCTGTATAATCACCGGCGCTGTTTCCTCTCTGCAGCCAACTCCCGCAGGCCGAGCAGGAAGGGTCTGAGGAACGACAAAGACAAACCGCTGCCTCCCCTGCTGGCCAGGGTGGGAGGCAACATCGAGGTAATCAGCTCAGCTGACAGCTTTTGCCTTATTTTCTGAGACGAGAACAATCTGCACTTATTTGGCTTCTTTTAGGGTTATTCTTAAAGCTTTAAGCCTCAAAGATCAGATTATAAAGCATGAATGAGGGGCGGCCTTGTCCTTTGAATAGCCTTTAAGTTGTGATGGCTCATAGTGAATGATGACTTAATTAATGATCAGGACAGTCGGTATGTTTTACCCCTTGTTGCAGTTTTAGTTCTTTTTGGTGTGGCACCTTAACGTCACGCTGTGATCACGGCAGTCAGTCACAGTTTGGAAAAATACTGTTAAAGGTGCTTCTAGGTAAACTGTGGCCATGAAATCTGCAGCTTCTCTGTATGTAAACACTAATGTTTGCTCCTTGTGTTTCACAGGTGTTGGGCTTCAACTCTCGGCAGAGGAAGGCCTTCCTGAATGCAGTGATGCGTTATGGGATGCCTCCACAAGATGCCTTTACCACCCAGTGGCTGGTTCGAGACCTGCGAGGGAAATCTGAGAAAGAATTCAAGTGAGAATCGCTGCTGTGATATGGATATTGGCTGTTTTCATTTTCCAGACGGCGATGGTTTTCTGTCGCATTTCTAACCTTCATCACGTTTCCTTCTCTTTTTTTTAAGGGCTTATGTCTCTCTGTTTATGCGGCACCTCTGTGAGCCTGGAGCCGACGGGGCCGAGACCTTCGCCGATGGCGTCCCCAGAGAAGGGCTGTCTCGACAGCACGTCCTCACCCGCATTGGTGTCATGTCACTGATTCGCAAAAAGGTGATGAATGCCGTTTTTCTTTCATGTTGTCCTGATAAAAAGTTAACAGCCGTATGTTCAGAGGCTTATTTTTATTATTTTTTTAAATAAAATATTAGAAATATATTAAAAGATGCAAATAAACAAAGAACTCAGTTAATTGTTTAAACAAAAAAAATAAACATTTTATTGCCTAAAACGAAATAACAGTAATTCTTCAGTGAATTTGATCCAGGTGTAGCTAAAACTATTCCACTTGAGGAGTGTTGGCTAAAATATATTTACAAGCAAAGGTGATTTTATCTTAAATTCAAAATGTCTAAATAGTTTGTACAGTGCTTTTTTTTAATGTTGTTTTTTCAGCAAATTACCTTCTTTTGAGTCTGTGCTCCAGTTAAGGATTAATCGATTACTAAATTGTCGATTATGTCAATAATTGATTCATCGCGATTAATACGATTAATTGTTTTGACCCTGTTGGAGGAAGGATACAGCGCTCTGGGGCACATTGAATGCATAACGTGGAAGTGGAAATCCTCTGGTTTCATATACAAAATAACAATTATTGCTCCACCCTATGTGGTTGCAATTGTATTGCATTTAAAAGTAGTTAGCAGTTGGGAGCGCCAGTACTCCGGCCTGCCACTAAGGAATGATTTTCTCACACCCACTGGTAAAATGCTGCCCCCTGGGGGGAAAAGCTTCAGTTCACGTTTGCAGAAGGATGAAAATGAGCTTAGTGCTGCCACCGCGGATTCCAGGGAAATGTTTGTTTTTAGATTATTTTTTAATTTAAATTTTATTGTTTGTTTGCGGTGAAGACTTCTAACTGACTCGCTGTGCTCGCTGCGTTCAGGTTCAGGAGTTCGAGCATGTGAACGGTCAGTGGTCGATGCCCTGGATGGCCGAGCTGGAGGAGAACAAGAGAGCCGCGGCTCAGCCCGATTCTCCGGGGAAAACGCCGTCCACTGGCACCCCCGCTGATACACAACCGAACACACCTGTGCCAGGTAACGCTCACACACCTAAAACAACACACACGTAATGCAGGGTGCTTCATGTCTTTCTGATGAAAACTGAAGTGTGTTTAAAATATGTCATGAGCGAGTTTGTGTTTGCAGTGGACGACGCCTTGAAGGACTGTGAGAAGGACGTGAAAAAGGAAGCCGAGGCAGAGAAGAACGGCAAAGAGTCCGGGAAAGCCAGCGGCGAGGTAAAGACCGTGAATAAAATCAGAGTCTTTGGAATTGAAAGGAAGGACGATTTTTATTGTTCCACGTCTCCGGCAGGTGATCGCCATCCCAGATGATGACGAGAAGACTCCGTCGGCTGAGCAGGACAAGAAGAAAAATGGGGAGGAGCCGATGGAGACAGACAAACCGAGCAACGGCGAAACGGAGAGCGTGAAAGAGAAAGGAGAGAAGATGGAGGAAGGAGAGGGTGAGAAGAAGAGTCCAGCAGGAGGGGAGGAAACAAAAGTGCCCCCTGAGGCAAAGACAGAAGGGTCAGAGGTCAGACCTGAGGACTCGGACGTCAAAGGTAAAACTAGTTACTGGAATTCTTTAATTCTGTAATACACCTTTAGCTTGAAGTTGACCTATTCTAACCTTTCTTATTTTAGAAGTGCTGTTCATGACTCATAGATCATAATTATTTATCAGGAACTGGGCCTTTGCGCAGCTCCTCAGTTCAGAATCAGCTGTTTAGCTCCTTCCCTTTTAACCCAGCTGTATACTGATTTGGTGCCCCTCACAAAGAGGTCTGAAATGTTGATGGGTGGCGCTTCTGTGTGTACAAGGTTATCCACCTGTCTGAAACTGAGCTTTTGGCTCACAGAATTAATTGCAGGTATACGTACCTCATCATGCAAGAACCGCCACAGGAGCAGTTTATATATGACAGGAAAGAGCATAATGGGTCCACTTGAAACAACAAAAATAAGAATCACTCTGGTCAGTGTCTTGATTTTGTTCATGTGCCAGATACACTCAGACCTGTCGCAGATTCCGGATGTTTGGACATAAATCTCTGCTTGGTTTCCTTTATTTTAAAGATCTCCTTTCATTTAAGTTTTCCCAGATAAATTTCATCTTAAATGCAGACAAAATATTATATGTAACCGTAACCATTGCTCTTATTTTGAAGGTTCTGAACTTTTTACTCTAACCCTAAAATGTTTCTGTTGTGCAGCAGAAGAAAAGAAAGAAGAGAAGACAGAAAAGATGGACACCACTGCTCCTGCAGATGAAAAGAAGGGTACTGAAGGTTTTTTTCCTGCAGCATCTCTCAGCTCTCTCTGATGCTCTGCTGTCCTTAATCCTTGCTCTCTTTCATCCTCCTGCAGACCTGAAGGAGGAGAAGGAAGCTCAGAAGCCGGAGGATGCTGCAGCCAAACTGCAGAACGGAGACGGCAGCAAAGAGGGAACGGTGTCTGCCGCTCCCGCCGCGGCGAGCGGAGCCAGCGAGGAGAAGAAGAAGGCCAAGACTCGGTTCATGTTCAACATCGCCGACGGAGGATTCACTGGTAGGAACGGGCTCAGTTGGAGGAGCAAATTATTGTGATATTTCCATTTTAACACCAACTCCCATCTCTCACAGAGCTCCACTCGCTGTGGCAGAACGAGGAGCGCGCCGCCACCGTCACCAAGAAAACCAACGAGATCTGGCATCGCCGCCACGACTACTGGCTGCTAGCCGGCATCATACAGTATCCTTTTCCCAGCGGCCCGTTTGGTCTGTTTCTCCAGAGCAGGAACCGTGTAGTGCGTAACTCTGAGATTAGAGTCTGTTGTTCCCTTTGACCTTTTCCTTCTTCAGACACGGATACGCCCGCTGGCAGGACATCCAGAATGACGTCAAGTTCGCCATCCTCAACGAGCCTTTTAAAGGAGAGATGAACAGAGGAAACTTCCTGGAAATCAAGAACAAATTTCTCGCCAGAAGATTCAAGGTATGTATATAAAAAAATAAATAAAAATAACTTGTTTCCACCAAATGTTGGAGGACAAAACCTCCGTGTTCAGGAAAAGACGGGGCTGAGAGTCCTGGTTCAGTTTGAGAAACGTACAAATTTTAAAGACAAATATATTTGTTGTATATTATTATTATTATTATTATTATTATTATTATTATTATTATTATTATTATTAGGGTGGCTGTAGCTCAGGAGGTAGAGCAGGTCACCCACCAATAGGAAGGTTGGCAGTTCGATTCCTGGCTGCTCCGAGCCACGTGCCAAAGTATCCTTGGACAAGATACTGAACCTCAAGTTACTCTCTGATGCAAATATTGGAGCAGGAATGCGTGTGAATGTTAGAATCAAAGCACTTAGTTACAGATGGAAGTGCTGGTGTGAATGTAAACATGTTTTAGTGCTCAGAGTAGAAAAGCACTGTATAAGAACTAGTCCATTTAACATATGGCTGCTGAGCCCTACAGGCCAGCACGTCTCTTCTTAGTGATTATCTCCATAAATATGCTCTAATTCACATTAATATGTAGCAGACAAAAGGCAGTAAAATCTACACTTTGTTTCCACTTGTCTGAAATTAGAGGTTACAGAGGGAGGTGGACGTCCTTTAAGCCTTTAAACGAACCGCTACATTTTAAAAAAATCAATACACTAACAGAAGTGACGGTATTTTTTTGTCTCCGCTGCAGCTGTTGGAACAGGCACTGGTGATCGAGGAGCAGCTGCGGCGCGCCGCCTACCTCAACATGTCGGAGGACCCCTCCCACCCCTCAATGGCTCTGAACACTCGCTTCAGCGAGGTCGAGTGCCTGGCAGAGTCCCACCAGCACCTCAGCAAGGAGTCCATGTCCGGCAACAAACCGGCCAACGCCGTCCTGCACAAAGGTAACGGAGCTAACGATTAAAGCGAGCGGTGGAGCTGAGGCTTCTTTGCTGTGAGACTTTGAGGTGTTTCTTAAGCTAGTTTGATTTAGCTTCATGACTGCATGATTAGTAACATGAAGCAGATAAACTTTAGCATGACTCCTCAGATTTTCTCACACTAATTGTAGTTGTCAGGAGGGCTCTGGGAAATTAAACTAGGACACCAAGTAACTAATTCATTCATTGGATGGTACAGTGTAAAATATCACCACTAGATGTCAGTAGATTGCAGTCAACTTTGTTTCGTTTTTTTTTTTGATCCCTCCCAAA
>VUQK01011556.1:11871-22805 GCA_015106715.1 Bujurquina vittata
TCCCAAAGATTTCTCTGTGTTCTTGTCATCCCATTACACTATAAACCACCTGATGCTGTGGTCGAGGCTATAGAATAAAACTGAATTATGCTGAAGTGCATATTCTGAGCTACGGTGGCCGCTGTTGGACAGATCCCTCTGTAGCGAGTGCAGGTTGTCAGTCTGGCGTTTATCTCAGCTGGTGTTCATGTCTCTGGAGGAGGCTGTTAAACTGTGACAGTGAAGCTCACTCCTGATGTCAGAGATCCTGAATGGAGAACTTTTCTGTTAGCGAAGCATTCTTTGACGTGGATGTAGCTTTGTCAGACTCGCACACTCGGCGAATAAACTCTCATAGAATGTGAGACTGTAACTGGACTGTTTCGCCAGGGGAAGTGTGATTGGAGTCTTATGTCAGCTAGCATAACGTTAGCTTGGAAGCAGCGGCTGCTGATTCGCCAGCTGTCCGGAGACGGGAGGGTCGCAGGTCTGATCTGCGAATCAGTAACTGACAAAGTCATAAACATGTTTATGACTTCCTGACTTCAGCTCTGAGATGAAGCTTTGAGGTGAGGAAGAGGAGGTTTTATTGAGCTGCTTCTTTGGTATTTAAACAATCTCTTGAGCAAAAAAGAGCAAACTAAAGTGTGGATAAAGACGAGAGTTGTGTTAATGATTTTTCTGGGTACCAAGTCATCATGACCGTTATCATCACTACGGTTCAGCTTGCATCTAATGATTGATATGAAGGCTCTCGAAGTGGGACAGCAGATTATTTCATGCTTGTAGAAGCTGATGGCAGTAATCAATTCACGTGTGTGTGTGTGTGTGTGTGTGTGTGTGTGTGTGTGAGCCCGATCGATTGGTCCTTGTCCCATAAAAGGCGGTGAGTCCTCGTCACCTTACTCGGCTGAACGTTTCTCCTGCTATTTCAGACCAGACGCTAAATAAATGTTGATCAAATGGTACTCGCTAAAAGAGGCTGAAAACAATGTTCTTACACCGCTGCCAGCCCCACTTCCTGCATGGACGTTGGGCTTACTGTGAGAGTGGGTCGCACTGCTGCCCTATGGGGGCTGATTTTAAAATAAAAGCATCTTGATAACCGCATCGAAATAACAAAATAAACCCCGAAGTCACTCAGAAATGACTCGAGTCACCAACATCTGCTCACTTCATGCACTCGTTTTTTCCTCTCAGTGCTGAAGCAGTTGGAGGAGCTGCTGAGTGACATGAAGGCAGATGTCACCCGCCTGCCAGCGACCATTGCCCGGATACCGCCGGTCGCAGTCCGACTCCAAATGTCTGAGAGGAACATCCTGAGCCGCTTGGCGAGCCGAGCACCTGAACCGCAGACGCAGCAGGTAACACACGCACACATACACACACGCACACGTTACAGTGTTTGTTCCTGAACTTTGACCCCCACCTTTCCGTTCTTCCATCAGATGTCACAGCAGTAGACTGAACCTCGGCTCTTTACCTCGAAAACCACCCCCTGCCTCACCTCGACATTCCTGATTGGTGCACAGGAGAAAGACTGCGCGCCTCAAGCTTGAAGCCACGCCTACTTTTTTTCTACCCCCCCCCAAAAGGACTTTACTGAATTTTTTTTTCACCCCCCTCTGGAGGATCAAATCCCCCTCCCACCCCACTGAGAATGAGGCTGTGGACATGAGCTGTTTTATTTTCCTCCTTTTTTCAGCTTCTGTATTAATATTATTGATATAATGTTATTATGATGGTTTTTTTGGGACCTAAATGAATAAAAAAATTAAATGAAGTTTTTCGTTTCAGCTTTAGTGGTGGGGAAAAAAACTCAGATTAACGTTTCATGGTGGTGGCAGAAATCAGAGACCTTGAGCCCTGACTGATGGTTTTGATAATAATAATCGGGTACCTGCTGTTGAAGCTTTCTGGAGGCTCTAACGTTCACACATCCACAAACTCTGGGAGTAAAAACCTCCAGCCTGTGATTTGTGTTCTCAGCTCGAGCTCGTTGGCCGTCAGTGTTGGTGTTTTGGGCGCAGCACGGGTGGAGTGCTGCATGATCACCAGCAAGGCTGCTGAGTAGGCTGCATCCAGGAACCTGCATGTTAGTGCCGGAGACGCTGTCGAAGAGATGCTGGCTCAAGGTCTGGAAGCTGCATTCTTTGTAAGGATCAGCAGGGGCGATATTGAAGCGTGACGATCCTCGGCTTCTTTTGTTGTTTGAGCTCAGTCGCTAATGTCAGCTGATGCTGAATGAAACACGAGCTTCCTTTGTAAACTGGGGATTACCGGCCCTCGGAGGACTGACGGCGTGCCCTCCACCGTCAGCCCCGCCCTCTCCTCAGTGTGGGTGAAGCCACAGTGGCCGTCACATTAATACTGTGAACAAATAAGACCAATAAAATACCTGAATTTTACCAGAGCTGACTTATCAGATGGTGTGTACATGACATCAAACCATGAGGCACTTTATTAGGTACAGCTGCTTGCTAGGACAAATATCCAATCAGCTGATCACACAGCCGACGTGGCTGATTTGACCTGAAGTTCAAGCATCAGGATGGGAAGAAAGGTGATTCAAGAGACCTGTGCCAGATGGGCTGATCTGCTGGGATTTTCCCTGCGTAACCATCTTCAGAGTTTAGAGGATCAACTGATAAAAGGTGTAATATCCACTAGGTGGCAGCTCTCAACAGAAAGTGTGAAATCTACACTCGGCGTATATTCAGACACACAAATTTCAGTGTTTAAAGCCTTAAAAACTTGTTTATAATCAGGCCACATGATATTAAATCAGCACAAATACGATGTGTGTGTGCAGCAAACATGAATTTATTTGAAACTCCAGGCTGTTCGCTTTCATCCAGCAGTACAGAAGAAACACGGAGGATAATAATGATGAAGTCATTTATTTCTTTAGGTTAAACTTCAGCCTCACAGCTCCTTCACATAAAGAGGAATCAGGCTGGACACAGAAACACAGCAAACATTCAAACCACAGACAACACAACTGAGGTCAGGTCACGACACCCAAACGGCGGGCAGCAGCTGAGGACGAGGCAGACAGGAGAGTTCGTGCTCGGTCGCTGTACTGAGGAGGTTTAAAGCCCAGGTAGGAACCCAGACCCCTACACCTCTTCTGGTTCTGTTCTCAGCCAATCACGGCTCATTTCAGACACACTGAGCAGCATGAAGAGCAGAAAACTGCACAGGTTACAGCGAGCTCCTGCGATTAACATAACCCGACAGGTTCATGGGTCCAGACGATGGGAAACAAACTGCTGTGAGAGGGTCAACATAGTCAGGCTTTCTCTGCATTAGCTGGCTCAGCCAAGCCTAAACCCGTGGTGATGGGCGGTGGTCAGCAGGATTTGTGCATCGGGCTAAAAAAGGACCATTGATGTCGTGTTCCAATCAAAATGGACCGATGTTCTGCCTACTTCAAATACTGGCTGCAGTCAAAAAGTCCAAAACATGTCCACCTCCGTCATTTCCTTTCCCTCTTTCCTCGACCTCTATGGAAAAGTGGAAAAGGGGAGCGCAGAGTCCGAGAGCACTGACAGCAGACTGTTTAATGACGCTGGCTGGGTGGACAGAGCGGGAGCATCTTACAGACTTTGCATCGTTTTATCACAGAATTTCCCTCACTTATATGTTTTTGCTATTGTCTGTCTTTTTAATGGCAGCGTCTCTGGAAGGGGGGGGGCAGCATGGCCACAGTTCACCTATCTCCCCAGTTTTGTTTTGTTTTTCTCTTCCTGGATGGCTGTTCTGTTAACTGTAATTTCCCCCATTGTGGGATCAATAAAGTATCATTCATTCATTCAAGAAGAAACTGAACTAATTTCTCTTCCTGCTGGTCAGACGATCCGTTTGAACCAATGAGAAGCCTTAAACTCCCCGATCATCTTACATTTAAATCACAGAGCAGCATCTCCATAAGAAGCAGTGAGAGATTTATGCTCCATGTGAGACTCAGCTGTGATTCATGTGATGTTCACTTACGTTGATCCTTTATTTCGGGAAGTCTATTAGTATTTTCCTTTCATGAAGGATGCTCCTCTAAAGGAGGTAATGAAGGAAGCACTGAAGCTCCTTTCCTTTTAGTATTAGCCTGCGTTTCTGCAGTAACTCTCTCACCGCTTCCTGTCCCTGTGGCTCGGCTCAAATGTGGTTTTAGTTTCTCTGTAATCGCTTTTCCTTTGTGCACGTTCTGTGCACGGGAGCTGTGGAAAAGCTAGCAGCAGCAGGAAGCTCAATGTTTACAGGTCAAACCTGGCTCGACAGATTTTACACCTGCAGCAGGTTTACAACGAATCACTGCCGTGATGCAGTAACCCAAAGCTGCTGTCAGGCTCAGGAAACTGGCCTCATGCACAATAAGGAGGTCATGGAGCACATTATGTGACCATGCTTGGAGGCTTTTGAGGAAGGCATTGCTGAGGAAGAGGACGACGAAGAGCACGAGGAGCGCTGAGGAGAGGCTGGATTCGGCTTGTTTGGTGGTGCAGAGTCATCCTGCTCAGTAGAAGAAATACACTGTGGACAGCAAGCACAGACATCGATCTCTGAGTGAGGTTCACAAAGAAAAAGAAGCCTTAATAACATTTTCAGGGAAAACGGCAATAAAGCTACAGCAGAAAATCTGAAAATACGCTCGTGTCCTCGTGCATCTCTGGACCATCTTCAACCCGCCTGGTCTGATCAGCTTCTGTGTCAAACTGATCTGCAGACACCAAACACCACCCAGTCATGGATGTAGCTTCCTGGAAGGAGAGCCACAGGGAAGTTTCTTAAGCCTGCATTACTTTTAATGGCCAGCAGGAGGAGACTGCACTGCAAAAAGAGGTGAGCCTGTACTGAAGGCCATGAGAAAGCCGGCCTCCAGCCGCTTTGGTTAATAAACACTTTCCTGAGGAGTTATGGGCTTGGTTGCCAGTTTGAACATCAGGGTCACATGGTCCATTTTTAATATAAAGTTTAACTTGAAATCAAAGACGATGGTTTCTGCAGGAGGACTTCCAGGAAGCAGCATACTGAAAGTGGTCCACAGGTGCACATGAGGAGATCGAGCAAATTTATGAACCAAAACAAAGAAACAACGTACAAAAATGAGTCAAAGCATTATTTTACTCACAGAAAATGACGCCGAAAAATATAACACCTACAACTGCCATGATGATCATCATCTGGAAAAAACAGGAAAAGGCATCAGAAACAAAATCAGAGGTGAAACCGCCCTTTAATCTCACCCAGACCACGAATCCATCCATCCTCTGGGAGGCAGTCGGGGTGCAGCCACCTTTTCTCCTGTTTGGGAATGTGCACTGTGGTCCTGGCCAGAAGGAAGCTTTCAATCTAATTTTAAGAAGGGACTGTGCATTAGCAGTATGCAATAATTATTAATTATGTAGCTGTTAATCGCAGTGTCCACATCTGAGGGCACTGAGCCAGTGATTACATCAGCTGGTGCACGTCCGTCTGTGGCCCCTCCAGAACTGTCCGTGTTTTCCCAAATCAAAAACCACGGTTTAATGCAGATGTCTGTAGTAAAATCAGGAACAGACATGAGGCGTACAAGTCAAGAGAAAGTGAAAAATACAAGTTGCCTGCTATGAGCTGCGTAAATCCATCAGAGCTGCAAAAAGGGAATACTCCCAAAAGCTTGACGACTTCTACCAAGACAACAACACGCAGTATCTGGCAGGGAATCCAATCTGTCACTAATTACTGATTATTAAAGGTAAGATAATACGTTTTATTTATTTATTTTTTCTTGCCATGATTGTTGAACAGTATGGAGTTGTTTAAAGGATACTTAATCATTAACATAATTAATTGGGTTCATATACGTGAACATCCGACTCCAGACGAGTCAGTGACTCACTCGTCACAAACTTCACCGTACCTCACTGCTTCTTACGGAGAGGAAAACAACCTCATCCTCAATGTAGAAAAGACAACGTCATTGACTTCAGGAAGAAAGCCCCTCAACTGCACCCCCTCATCATCAGACGCCCCGAAGTGCGGAGAGTGGACAGCCACAAGTTCCTCGGCCTTCACGTGCCATCTGACCTGAGCTGGTCGGCAAACAATGCAGCCGCTGTGAAAAAGGCTCAGAAGTGGCTGGACTGCTCAGGAAGGCTGGGCTGAGCTGCCGCCCCCTCACACAAGCCTACAAAGGCCTGGTGGAGAGCTTCCTCACCACTGGCATCTCAGTGTGGTACGGCAACACCACTCAGGCAGAGAGGAAGGCTCTGCAGAGTTGTAAAAACTGCCAAAAAGATTATCAGGACTAAACTCATCAGTGGACACAATTATCACACGACAATGTAAAAAGAGGGCGCAGCACATAATCAGGGACCCACACCACCCTGCCCACGTTCTCCTCAGGCCCAAACACACAACATCCAGCCTGAGGAAGAGCAGAGCAGACAGCATCATCACACACAGGACCATCAGTCTGCCACGGTCAGACTGATGGAAGAGTAATAGGACTGTTCACGGCCCAAAAATCCACTGTGCAATATTTGGCACACAGCTAAAACCTGATGTGCAACATCTTATTATTAAAATAACACTTGGTGCAATATTTGTCTGATCTACAAGTGCAATTTACACTGTGTTGTCTGTAACACTAAATGTGCAATAGCTACTGATCAGCATCCATCAATGTTGCAACCTAAGTAACCGTTTTTATTATCTTTGTATATGTGTATGTATATATATGTAAATATTTAGTAATTTATTCTACATAATTTGTTTTATTTTATTTTTTATTTTATTTTATTTTTTCACACTCCTACTTCGATTGCTCTGCACAAAAATTCTAATGTACCCAAACCTTGCATGTGAGTACAAATGACAAATAAAGTCTTGAAGTTGAAGTTAATAATTGTTAACGTTTAAATACAGAAGTGGTGTACAAACATGCAGGGAGGGGAAAAGAGTTGAGTGAAGAGCAAAAGCTCAGTCCATCATGGGAAGCCTCCCAGCAGCCCAAGCCTATTGAAGCATAACTTAGAAATGGTTTAGGGCCATCTGATCCAGCCCAAACTGTAAGCTTTAGGCTTAAAATGTTCCTTCTGATAATATTAAAAAAGAGAGCTTGTGTGCCAAATTCAAACTGGGAGCCGGTTCCACAGTAGAAGGTCCTGATAGCTTAAGGTTCTTCCTTGCATTCTGATTTGTAGAACTCTACTCTCTTACTACAAGCAAGCCTACAGTCTGAGAGTGAAATGCTCGGAAAGGATAATAAGACATTATGGTGTCTTTAATATACGATGGGGCCTGATTATTCAAGGTTTTGTATTTTAGATTCGATTCTGAATTTAACAAGGAGGCAATGAAGAGAAGCTACTATGGGAGAAACATGGTCTGTCCTTCCAATCCCAGTTAGGATCCTCTCTGCACCATTCTGCATCAACTGAAAGCTTTTCAGGGAGCTTTTAGAGTATAATAACGATTTACAACGGTCCAGGCTAGCGTTACTCTGAGGCAGGGTGTTTCTAATTTTAGCTATATTGAGCAAATGAAAAAAGGCAGTTATACATATTTTCTAAATGTGTTTTTTTCTGGAGGACTCTAAGACTTACACTTACACTTACAATGTTACTGGAGGTCAAGGTGATGCCATCTAAAGTAAGTATCTTGTTAGACACCATGTTTCAAAGAGATTTAGAACCGAGTACAATAATAACAGTTTTGCCTTAATCAAAATCAGAAAGCATTTATTGTCATCAAACACATTTGCTTGACAAAATTCAGACAGCTGCCGCTGGTCGGTGTATGTGAATGAGTGAATGCGTGCACAAAAATATAAAGAAGAGAAAAACCAGCATTCACACACCAAAGGTGCATTTATATAGGGAGGGTACCTGTTAATAAATATCGGGATATGCATTGCACACAGATTTACGGTATTGCTGATAAGGTGGCATTGCACTCACAAAATATTGCACTATTACCAAGTAGAGTGTTACACTGGTGTTTTGTGTTTGCACGGCTCAGCTATTATTGCCTTATGATTGTCTTATGGGGTAAAGCAGCAGGTGTGTTTTTCAGTCTGTTGGTTCTGCATTTCTGGAACCTGAACCACTTCCCTAATGGCAGAAGTACATGGCCAGGGTGAGTAGTCTCTGTGTAAACCTTCCCGGCCCGGCAAAGCCCACGGGAGCTAGCAATGTCTTCCAGCATGGGCAGAGGGCTGTTCTGCCATCTTGGTAACGCTCTGCAGAGCTATCCTCTCTGCTGCAAAGCAGGCAGCAAAACACTGTAATGTCAGTGTATGACTCAGTGGTGGCCTGATAAAAAGATGCAGTTTCTCTTCCAGTTGCAGAAAGTGGAGCCTCTGCTGAGCCTTTATTGACCAATATAGATGTGCTGGCTGCCCAGATCAGCTCATCAGATATTTGTGTCCCCAGGAACTTGAAGAAGGCCACCCTCTCTACACTTTGCCTCTAAACAGTTAGTGGGACCTGAATCCCCTCTCTGCCTCCTGAGGTCAATGACCATCTCTTTGGTTTTAGTGGTGTTTAGCTCCAAAGACACAAATAGCACAATCCCTGCTCATTGCAGGGATTATGTCAAAACAAAGTTGCAAATGACCCATCAGGGGTTTCCTATGGAACAAACTCCAGAGTTACAACTGTATTGAGGTTTATGTGCAGTTGCATATTTTTGTAGCTGTTGTATTTGAATGCTTTATACTAAGAGGATCTTCAGTGGTATGGATTTTCTGTTCTAATACACACGGACAAACCTGTCCACCAATGCCATCGTACTGGCGGTGTAGCAGGACAAACATAGCTCGGACCAGCTCTGGATCCTCGATAACTGACTCCTGAGCCCAGCGCACCATCGTATCAGAAATGAGCTGCTGTAAAGTACCTGCAGAGAAGACAGAGAGGAGGGGAGCATATCCGAGCCTGTTGAGAGTGTCTGAATGTCCTGACGTCAATGATCTTAATTACTTTTTTTACTCAGTGCTACAGTATGCTTGTATAGTTTCCTCTTCAGCTCCTTCACCATTTCTGAAGGGAAAGCATTTAAGAATGGCCTTACTAGGTTTCCTGTCTTTTTTCTCCTTGGGCAGGTTGGCCATCTTCTTCTTTAGATAAGCCACTTTCTCCACCAGTGACATGAGTCGACCTCGTATGGTGAAGTCACTGTCAGAGTTTATGCCTTTCTCCTCATCCAAGTCTATACCTAACAGAATGGACAGATGGATGCACACTGAATGCTATGTTTGCAGTTATAGGCATGCATATATATATATATATTACTTTAATATTTATGTTAAGAGTATGACTGATCTTTGTCACACAATTTTAGTTAAATAAATAAACAGTTTTTGGTGAAACTGACCACAGTGCCTCATCAGATCTTCATGGAAGTCTAGCAGCTGTTCTCGGATGTATTCGGGACAGGGACACTCCTGTTTCTCATCCTTAAAGTTTAGCAGCATGTTGATCTGCAGATTGGTTACAAAATCTTTGCAGCAACCAGCAGATTTACAGCACAAAAATCCAAAATGCATGCACATATTTAGTCACAAAAATGAGGGAAAGCTGTATGAAATGATGAATGCTGTAGTGTGCCAGGACCTTAGGAGCACTGTGCAAAAATGAAAGCCTGCCACCCTGAATAAATTGAAGTAACACTGCAGAAGAGTGTATTATATAGTGTTTTTCTTTTCTTTTCTATTTTATTTTATTGGGTCTTATTTTATTCTTTATATTCTTCTCTGGACTGAGCTGCTGTAATGCACAAATTTCCCCACTGTGGGATCATTAAAGTTTATCTTATCTTATCTTCCAAAATAATGTGAGAGAGTGTCATACAGAAAATTATCATTTTAATATTTTTTATATATATATATATATATATCAAATATTTTAACATTTAATTTGATGCTACTAAAGGTGGTTGTGCAAGCTAATAAATCTAAAGTAGTCCTAGGTCTTGTTTAGCAGAGTCGCTGTCTTTACAGACTGGCTTGAAGGAAATTATATCTATTGTGGTTAAACAGCCTTAAATCAAAGATTTGAAGGAAAAAGTCTATTTAATGGTTGAATTATGTCATTATTTCAACATTCAACATTACCAATGTTCAGCCATCAGCTGACGTAAGACTAAGAGGTCTGCCAGCAAAGTTTAATAGTGTCCCTAGCTTTACTAAGTTGGGTGTACTGACCTTGTAAAGCATTCAGAAGTCCCGCTGTGTACTTAATAAAACGATCCCTTCTCTGAAACCTGAAGTCCCACAGCACAATAAAACCTCAAATATCACATTTTTTTAAAACTGTGTCTGTGTTGCATACATAATCCTTTTATCAGTTGATCAATAATTTTTTAAGACACTGAAAATAATATGTACAGTTAATAAAAACTAAAATAAAATGTTTCTGTAGGTATGCCACTTAGCACAATTTATTCCTATTCATTGAACTCTAGCTGGAACGTGTGCCCTGCTGGACAGCCAGCCGAACTACAGATCATTAGGCATTGAAAGGGTCGCCCTGGATCTGGCTAGGGCTGTTTGTTAGCAGTTTTATCTTGCTCTGTGGTGTTCCCACCTGTTCCTGTGGGGGAGATCGGAACTCTTTGGTCTTCTTGGCAGTAAGGGCTGCAGACATGTTGAGTGCCAGCATCACCTCATTGTAACGGAACCGCTGGTTTTCTTGGAGACAGGCCACAAAGTCATCAGAGAAGGCCACCACTGCCTCAATACGATGCCGCACCTGACAGTCACACAGGTACTGCAGCACATGACACATCTACACACACACACACACACACACACACACACACACACGTTAGATACAAGCTATCATACATAATGAAGCCCATTTAAGCACAACATGGTAACCGTAGCAAATCTTTTTGGAAAATTTGCTTCAACGCAGACTCAGAATTTTGTCTTTTTTTTTTTTTTTTAGGTACTGCCGATTTGAAACGTTTTA
>VUQK01011556.1:22825-33012 GCA_015106715.1 Bujurquina vittata
CCACCTCAAAAATTTTATTCAACCCAGAATAAAAATTTTATTTTTTTTTTTTTTTTTTAGGTACTGCCGATTTGAAACGTCTGACGCTGAAAGAGTCTTTATAAGGTGTTGTTTTGTCTGGTCTTTCTGTGCGTTTACATTAATACCATCAATGCCACCACGTTTGTCCTGTTCCTAAATGTCATCTTGTGTTCTGTTTTTGATCGTGGGCTTTGAAATATGGTGCCCCAGGATACCAGGGAAAACACACCTGTTCTTCTCTCTGTCTCTTTTGATGGTATTAAGCTAATAGTGTTAAACGATTGGATCAAGTTTCTTTTTTCATTTCTGTCAGGAAACCAGTTCCCCAGTTTCAATAAAAACATTTCAGATGGACTTCAGCTTTGTGGTTGGGTGAAGTTTGTACACTCTCCCACAGCTCAAAGACTGGTGATGTAAATTAGACACATAGGCGCCAATGTGAGAGTAAATGGCTCTCTGATGGACTGGCAAACTCTTTAAGGTGCACTCCATGCCTCACCCTGTGACAGCTGGACTCCAGCTCAAAGTGGCCAAGACAACTAATGAATTTATGGTCTCAGATCTCCCTCATTTAACATTTTCAAAGTGCTAATCAGATCCAGAGATTGTACTGTTATTTTATTTTGCACCTGCCGCGGCACAGGAGAATTATTAAGATACAAAATCTACAACCTTTGATATAAAAGAACTGTTGCAAACATGTATCTTATTAGCCTAATATTACCATTAAAAAAAAACAGCTACAAATGTTTTGAAAAGAAATGGAAAAAAGGTAACTGTAATTACTTAGTCCAGGAAGTGTGAAATAAATCCCCCCCGAATGTGTTTCCCTTTGATCAACTGTGCTTACACAGATGTGGAAAGCAGCCACCTACAAGTACGCACAAGTAGAGTTAAGCGAGTAGGCAGCACTACATTCATTAAGTGCAAAATGATGTTCACTTATTGTGTTCTTGTTTTGTTGTCATGGCGTGGAGTCTGACGCTGTTTCAGTTTACAAGTGCCCTGAAAGTTAGCGGAGTGGATGCTTTTTTTTTTTTTGGGGGGGGGCTTCATTTACTGGAGAGAGACAGAATATCAACCAAAGATCCTGAAACAGACACATTAAATGAAAGTTATAATTTGATGTGCATGTCAGCGAATGAAAGAAGTATTTGATCCTGCAGCAAAACGTGACTTAGACGTTGGTGGTAGAACTGCTGCTGGCAAGCACAGCGGTAAGATGTTTCTTGCAGTTGGTCAGCAGGGTTGGATGCATCTCATGAGGGATTTTGGCCCGTTCTTCCTTGCAAAACTCTCTAAATAATTTGCTTCTCGGCAACTCAAAGCTTCAGCTTCCTCCACAGATTTTCCACAATGTAAAAAAGTTTTTTTTTCTATAAATTTTACGGAACACTACGTCCCGTTTTCTTCTGCTTATCTGGGCTGGGTCGGAGGGCAGCTGCCCCAAGAGCAAAAAACCGAGACCTCCCCCTCCCCAGCCACGGCCTTCAGGTTATCTGCGGGAACAGCAAGTCGTTCCCAGGCCAGTCAAGACATATAATCTCTCCAGTGTGTCCTGGGTCTGCCCCGGGGCCTCATTCCAGTGGGACATCCCTGAACCACCTTAACTGGGCCCCTTTTGATGTGCAGGAGAAGCTGCTCCACTCTGAGAAAGCCTATTTCCACCATTTGTATCTGTGCTCTCCTTCTTTTGGTCACTACTCATCTGACATCAGTGTCTGGCCTCACAAAATCAGTTCTGGGAGATTGGACATAAATTTCCATAAACAGACACTTTTAAACCTTGTGGAAAGCTGTTTTTGTACTTATGGTCCCTTAGCTGCATTAATTTTGCCACATACTGTCATGATCCTTTTCACGTTTTAGACTTTCAATTGTCTTTTATTTAATGTTACACTTTGATTCTTAGTTTATTGTGTTTTTGCAGTTTTTAATTATGTGCCTTTTTTTCCAGTAATTCCTGGGTGGTTCTTTCTATTCAAGTCCACCATCTGTGTTCCTTCCTCTTGCATCTACAGTAGTTACCTATTTTATGTTCTTTCTTGTGCCGGTGTCGAGTAGATTCCCTCTGTGGTGGCCTTCCTATGCGGTGTCATATTTGTGCTTCTGTTTCCATGTTCAGTTGTTTCTTGTTTCACTTTGTTGCTCCCTTGTCTCTCAGGTTTTTACATTTAATTTACTTCCCCCGTCGTGCTAGCTGTGATTTGTATGAGCTCTGCCTTGTTACCTGGTGTGTGTGTGTGTATACAGTCATGGCCAGAAGTTTTGAGAATGACACAAATATCAATGTCCACAAAGGCTACTGGTGACAAAATGCAGGCATTGATTGTGCAAGAATGGACTGGTATCAGTCAGGATTTGGTCCAGCAGTTGACTGAGAGCATGCCAGGGAGAATTGCAGAGGTCCTGAAGAAGAAGGGCAACACTGCAAATATTGACTTGCTGCATTACCTCATTCTAACTGTCAGTAAAAGCTTTTGTTACTCATAATATGATTGCAATTATATTTCTGTATGTGATACAAACATCTGGCAAACACACATACAAACCAGAGGGCAGCAGCTCACGTGCAAATATAATATTTGTGTCATTCTCAAAACTTCTGGCCATGACTGTATATTGTCTGCTTTTCCCCTGCCCTTTATCAAGTCATATTTTTCCTCATGGTTCCCTTCTGGAAGTGCATTTCTTTGTTTCCCTGAGTTTCCTGGTGCTCTGGATATTTTGCCTTGTAAAGCCACGGCCTGCACCTTATGAGTCAGCTCAGCAATAAGGCTCAAGCAAGTTTCCGATTTGCATCAACATGTCATCAACTGCACTAAGACTGTTGCCTCACAGCAAGCGGGCTGCATATTCTGACCAGACGGCCGGCTGCCATTAGACCTTGAAATGGAAAAGGAAGGAAGGAAGGCTGGATGGATGGACTTAGAGACTTCATCACCTGCTGACTTTGCAGTAGATGAAAGCCTGCTTCTGCACCACGCACCTGAAAGGCTTTCAGGAAGTTTGTCCCAAAAAAAAAACCAATAAAAAGATTGATACACATTCATTGATGCTAAAAAATTGTATCAGATTTGATACTCATTTGCAAGCGCACTGATACCAACAGAGCTGTCTTTCTCCCGCTGATACGCAACTTCACACAGCGCGGCTGCAGACACATATCCCCTCCCCTCACTTTATAATACAGCCCATAAAAAAGGCTGTAAGAACATGGATTTTAAAGGGATGCATCCTCTAAGTACATTTAAGTTCTGTGTAATTTCCACGAATAAAGACACAACTTCCTTTCATCCCCGTAAAACACCTCTAAGTTAGGTTAAACCACAACGTAATGCGACACGCGCCCTGAAAAATGCAGTGTACCTGCACTGTGTTGGTTTTTTAGCCAAATCACCCGGAAATGACGCAGATCTTAAGTTTACTTACAGGGTAAATAAAGCCATTCTTCTCTATTGCCTGTTCGGCGCATTAACAGTTTTCCCCTGCGTCGAGCAAAGCACCGCACAGCGCAAGCCTGCTGGCTGTTTTTTCTGCCAAGAATACACCACAACTTCAGTGCACTGATGGGCACATGGATGGAGTGGTGTGCCTTTAAATTGTGGATGAGCACTACCTTGAACTTCCCTCATGGATGGGTCTCCGAGCATGACCGTGACCCCAAAACATACACCAAGGCAAAAAAAGGAATTTAAGGTCACGTAGTGGCCTAGCCAGTCTCCATGGCCTTAATCCTATAGAAAATCTGTGGAGGGAGCTGAAGCCAAGCAGTCAAGAAACCAAGGATTTGGAGTGTTTCTATAAAGAGGAGTGGGCCAAGATCCCTGCTAAAATGTGTGCAAACCTAGTGACCAGCTAAAAGAAATGTCTCACTGCTGCGCTTGTAAACACGGGTTTCCCCACCAAGGATTACGTCATGTTTAGCTTGAGGATCAAATACTTATTTCACTCAGTGAACTGCCTAAAAAATTAGAGATAGTTGATTTCATTGTTACTGAGCAAACGTACAAGTTCAGCAGATTCAGCAAATCGATTATAGACAGAAGTATTACCTTTAGCACGGTAAATACGTGTAGCATAAGCTCCAGAGGCTACTGTGACCTGGCTGACTGAAAACGTACACGGACATAAACGGGAAATAAAAACAATAGATTTTAAGTTACAAAATGTATTTCCACACTGAGAGGTTCCACTGAGCGTCACCTGGAGTTTTACAGGCTCTGGTAGCTTCATCTCCAACAGTCCTCCTTTCGGCACATTCTGTCCTCGCTCCTCTCCTCCTCCTTCGCCTCCGCCCTTCTTTAGCACCTCCAGCTCCGCGTGAAGCTCGTCCTGCACATTGCGTCGTTCACAGAACACAGACGGTTCGATCAGTCGGAGGATGTTCTTCAGATCCCCATTTTGGAAAACGCCCATAATGAGCATAGTATATAACAGCTTGATGAGTGGCACAAAGAGAAACTCTGTGCTTCCTCCTACTGGATCCCGCACATGCATGCTTCCCTCCCGCACTGCCTCTGTCAGCATCTCAATGGTTTTGACTTTCAGTATGTCTAAGGGGAATTCAGGGCTGTACTGGAAACAGTCTCCTGATCCCGATCCATTGTTGCCGTTGTTACAGCACGATGGTCCAGGCCTGCATACAAAACTTGGGGACGCAAAGCGCATTCTGGGTCTCAAGGAGGTGCTGAGTCCAATGCCGGGCAGGCCATGTTTCTTCTTCTCATTTGGAAACAGAGTGATGCTCTTTGTGTCATCTGTCATGGGAACGATATACTCATTGTTCATCATGAGGCGAGCTGTGGCATAGCTGCTGAGGTGGATGTCGATGAGGAGGTCGTAGTAGCCAGCACGAAGAAGACCTGTTCAGGACAGACAAAAGGAGATTTGACTTCTATCCTGTATCATTTATATGCCTCTTTACCATCAGTATCATTTACACACGTTAATTCTCTATGTATCTATTTCTTTATGTAAAACCTAAACCAAAAATAAATGTAAATTTAAAAAAAAACAATATCATTATATTCATAATCACTTGTCCAATTCAAGATGGTGGCAAGGATTGAGCCGATAAAAGAGAAAGAAGGACACGCACATCCAAAGAAAACTGAAGGCTGGGTGCTGGGCCAAAAAACAGCAAAAGGTCATGTGTGAGGAGGGGCAATTCCCGGCCGAAACGTTACTCACACTTAAGGTTTTGATTCAGTATTATTATTCTGGAGCTTTGCTGGTGTGCAGACTTTCTTTTCTCTGTTTCCAAGGATGGAGCCTATCCCAGCTGTCGTTAGGCAAAAGGCAGGGCGCACCCTGAACAGGTCAACCGTCTAGCTCAGGGTTAACGTATGTTCCACTTTATTTTCTTACTCATTTATTCATTTCCAAATATTGCCCGTATTTTCTATTACATTTAATGGCATATTAGTTTTTCAACTGTAACGTATTAATTTCTAATTTCAGTATTTCTATTGGACTGTTTACATCCGAGCCCTGCGCTTGTCCAGAGTGTAACCCGCCTCTTGCCCTATGACAGCTGGGATTTTACAGCATTTCAAGGTTAGGACGGCTCAGTGGCATTTGTTAAACTGGAAGTTAAAAAACGTACATGTAATGTCCTCTATTTTTGAAAAAACTATAATGAAAAATGCCCAGCCCTGGTCCCAGATAAATGGGCACCTTTTAAAATGTTGATAAAACCTGCAGTGACCAGCTTTACTAGAAAATAACTGAGCCACGAATATTTGTGCGCTTAAGCAGGACCGCATGGTTTGGAGCTTAGTCACAAAGGGAGCAGGAAAGTTAGAATGTGTAAAAAGTAAGAGAAACATTGATTTGGCTACCACACATCAACTTTTGTCAAACAATCATCCATCCACTATAGGTCCAGGTCTCAGGGTGCAGCCCAAACATAGATGTCCATGTCTGCCTTTCTGACCACCAGCAAGTAGACATTGAGTCACCTGTCTGCCCCAGGGTCTCCTCCTTGGAGGACATTTGCAAAACTTGGCAACATCGTGGTCAGATACCTGAACCACCTCAACTAGATTTTTTTGATGTGGTAGAGCAGCATCTCTACTATGTTCCCCTGCTGAAGGTGGATCTGCGTTCTCAGATCAGCAACTTCAGTTCTCCTCCAGGCTCCTGCTGCCAGTCTGCACCAGACTTGGACGTGCTAATTCCCATCCTAGTCACTTTACAGTTTCCTGCAAACCACCCCAGTATGAAAAGAGGCAGACAGTTAATCCTTGTGCCAAAACCTTCCACCCCTTGGCTACACTTAGAAATGTTGTCTATAAATGTCATGAGCAAAACTGATGACAAATCTTTCAGGAGTCTGACAATAAAATCTTCTACAAAGTTTTATAAAAGAAAACTCATCTTAAAAGCAGGATTTGTAATGTATCAAACTTGTATTTTACATTGCTATATTAGTCATTTTGATTAAGTCAAAGTTTTGGATTTGTACTGTAAACTCATCATCCACTTTTGCAGGTCTGTCTACTAGTGTCTCTGGGGGGGCTGTGGCTCAGGAGGTAGCTCTGGGAAGGTTATCTACTAATGGAAAGGTTGGTGGTTTGATTTCTGGCTGATCCAGTCTGCATGTCAAAGAATTCCTCGGTACTGAGTTTCTCCCGATGTATTCTTTGGCATGCAAATGTGAGATAAAACATTAAAAAGTAGAAAAAAAGTGCTTGCATGAATGTGTGTGTGACTGGATGAATGCAATCATGCTGTAGAAAGTGCTTTGAGTGCTCAACTAGAGTAGAAAAGGACAATATAAGGACTACCATAATTTCTATATATTTTATTTAGTAAACTCTTGGGGGGAAGTTTTATACAGAAAATAGAGATTGACAATATTCTTTATATGCAGAGTCTGTTACCTGGCATATACTTATTCTCTATAGCGTGCAGGAGCTGTGCTTCATCCACATGGGAGCAGAGGGCGTGGGCTACTCGGTTGTTTCCCAGAGCGCAGATGGCAGAATACAGTCTGAGGGTGTGGTAATGAAATTTTAATAAGTCCTTGTGCTCTGACAGCTCCAGGATATCCAACGACCTGAGCAACACAAAGACACGCACGGCATGAGAAGTGATGGAGAGTGAAGACGAAAAGTTGAGTGTGTTTTGCTGCGGGGACTCCACCTGTTCTCCTCAGGTATGTGTAGGGACATGAACTGCAGGGGTTTGTTGCACTGGACCAGCCAGCCATGTCGATCATTTGCTCTGGAGGCTGAGACCTGCAACAAATTATTCATAAATAAATGAATTATTAATAAAATCACACACAAAATACATTAAGAGCTATTTTTCAACATTACAGAAAACTTTATATGAAAATGTTTTTTTATGGCACTAAACAGTTTGCAAAGTGCTTTGACAAGCAAGCACACTCAGCTATTTAAAAATAATGCTAATAAATACTGATAAAAGTAAAAAATAATAATTTTATGACTATATCGGGACACTAAAGATTATAAAAGATGGCATCACACAGAGGCAAAGTCATAAATAAATGTTTTGGGAGGTTATTTTAAGGAAGTCAGTGACGGGTTTTGATGTAAAAGCATCTCGATTTCTGTCTGCGGAACAGCCAGGAGGACTCCAGCTGAAGATCTAAGGTGTAAAGTGCTACATGCTGTTCAGCTGTCAGAGAGATGGCCTCACATTTTGCTCTACAACACATTGGTATGTACAGTTCATGGTTGAATTAATGGCCTCAAGATGCCCTGGTCCTATAGTAATAAAGCCAAATCATTGCACTTCCCCCACAGTCGGTATGAAGTGTTGACATGCTGTGTTTGGCTTTTGCAAAATGCAATGCTGTGCATCGTAACAAGATTTCCCCACTTTGCTCTTGTCTGTCCAAAGCACACTTTTAGATATCTGAATTAAGCGATTGCGTGTGAGGCCCTTTGTGCTGTACTGAGCTGTCCAAACAATTGCCTGTGTAGAATTTCCGGTGGCTGCAATGGCGCTGGCCGTTGTGGACAAAATTGTAATAAAATGCAATAATATAGAAAGAACTCTTCAGTATGGGATATGCAGTTTTAACAAACTGCCTTATAAACTTTCTGCCAAAAGGCTCCATAATTCAAGATATCTCAAACGTCATTCTGACTAGTCACAATGTTAATTTAGGATATCACAAATAGAAAAGCCATCTAAGTCAAGATATCTCAAATTAAATTTTCACTTGTCAAAACTATATATCTCCTATCCAAAAGTACATTTAAGATCGCTTGAAATATGGTGCCATTTAAGATATCTTTAATTAGAATTATAAATAGACAAGATATCTTGAATTAACTTCATGACTAGTCATAATTTAATTGTAGATCCCTGAAATGTGAGTTTCAGATAGTCAGAAATTCATTGAAGTGATCTTGAATTGAAGCCACCATGCACATCAATGGTAAATCTGACATCTTCTCGATGTTCTTGTGCATTTCAGACATGTTGTGGAGTAACATAAAAGTAATGTAATTACTAGTATAAGAATGACACTGAGAAGTTTCAACAGATTTCCTCTGACTTTCTTTAGAGAAAGCCAGAAAAAGACAATCATTTGTGGAGGAAAAATTTCACTGCTGTTTTATTTAAAGCGTCTTTGACTTTTTAAGATGTACATGACAGGTAGAGGACATTTCCCTCCATCCATCCATTCATCTTCTGCTTGCAGCAATAATTTCACATCAAAATAAATATAATTTCAAAGTATTATTTTATTGTGTGAAGTGCTTAGAAAGGGTACATGCTTTGCACACTCTGCATGAGTTGTAGGTGGCAGGGCCTGCAATAATTATCTGATTATCTGTCCATGTACGGTGCCAGTCAAAGGTCCAGACTGTTGACTGGTACCGTATGCATGCAGCACTATAAGCTGTTACCTTGAGGAAGTGGTTGGAAACACGACTCCACAACACAGGAGTAAGAAACTGTACGTGAAGCCGTGGAGGACACTGGGGAACTGGGTTCTTCTTCTCACTCTTAAACAGACCAGCTGATAGAGGCATCACATTCTGACAGGATAGAGAGAAAATGCTGGACAGTGTTGCTCCATCATGTCAGATAGAAATTTACAGAACAGATAAGATACAGCGGACAAGACCAGTGATGCCAACTTAGTGACTTTTTTACTAGATTTAGCAAGTTTTCAGACCCTTCTAAAGACTATTTTTTCAAAAAGTGACTAGTGACAAATTTTGGAGTTTTGGAGATTGAGCGGAAACCTGAGCTCCTCCACTGTCGCCGTGTTTTGTGCATATACAGCCTTTGCACTGCACGCTTGGCACGCTTTGACCATCGCCCAGACCCCAGGAGTAGATAAGAGCGTGTGCTGAGTCCTCCTGATGCAGCCAGCAAGTTACCAGAGATAAAATAAAAGAATTATTTTGTGTTGGCCTACACAAATTTGCTATACTAATCAATATTGTAATTCCTAGGATAGACCCTCACCAGTACCAGCTGGGAGGTTACTACGAAGGAAAAAACCTGAAGAAATAAAGAGTCAATAAAATATCACAAACTTCTTTCTATGAGCATCTATAAGTTACCCATGTGTAAATATATGATGTTTGAATAAGTAGTGAGGAAGATCTTTATTACAATAGAGTCATAAGTCTTATACACCACTAGATGTCTGTGGCAGTGTATTGTATTTTATTGCTTTGTTCTTATGTAAGACAGTTGAACTCTGGTAGGGCTGTGTAGCTAGACTACTCTTGTAACCTCTGAATACACTTTCACACAATTATGCTGCTGTAATTTTTATTTTTATTTTGCACAAGTCACCGCTGTGGCTTGTTCCACTGTATGCAAATGCAGTGTGAATGACAAAGAATCTTTGAATCCTTGTAAGAGAGCTGACTGAGAAACTAACAAGGAACTTTGATAAATTAGACTTGTTTTATATGGAAATTTTATATATTTCACAGACAGTTCCAATGGCTGCCAATGAATGGTCACACAATGACAGGCAATGTCAGTGTGTGTGTGTGTGTGTGTGTGTGTGTATGCCCTTCTTACCTTAATACGGCCCAGTTCAAACTGGAACACATTAGGACTTGTGGCCTTTGCAAAGACTGCAGGGAAAAGTTTAGTGCTGGGTTCCACCTGTACAGAGAAGTTTCCAAGTTATATGTTGCCAAATTACCTATAAC
>VUQK01011558.1:0-16470 GCA_015106715.1 Bujurquina vittata
AAATTTGCCATTTACCTTCTGCTTGCTTCCTAGTGAACATAAGAAGACAAATGGCAAATTTTTGTGATTGGCAACAGTTTAAAAAGATGTTAGAATTTAGCTGAAGTTACAAAGTTATTTCAGAGTGACTAAAATACTAAATGACTGCATAATCTTGATAACATAAAGGGTCTTACCATTTACATCCTTTCTATCCTTTGAAACAGATTCAGTGGAAGCCTTCTGCTTGCTTCCTAGTAAACATAAGCAGGACAATGGTGCACTTTGCAATTGTGGACACTTATGTTAGATGGCAGAATTTTCAAAAATTAATAACTTCACAAGAAGTTACAAAGTTCGTCCACAGTGAGTAAAAAAACTGCACAATCAGTATGATGCATGCTGTAGTAAAGAGTCTTACTATCTCCATCTTTTCCTTGCTTTGAACCTAATTCAAAGGAAGCCTTCTGTTTGCTTCCTTGTAAGCATATTTTGTGATTGTGTACACTTTTGACAGTTTACAGAGTTGTCTAAATTGAATAACTTTACAAAAAATGCTAAGTCCTTCAGCAGAGACTGAAATAACATGTATTTTATGCGACATTTGTCAAATTGTGATAAAGGATCTTACCATCTACATCCTTTCCACCCTTTGGGGGAGATTCAGTGAAATACTTGTGTTTGCTTCCTAGTAAACATAAGAAGAATAACAATGCATTTTGGGATTGTCTGCACTTCTGATGGCAACATTTTCAAAAATGAATAACTTTACAGGAAGGATGACTAACATACTGCACAATCTTGGTAACATGCTGTAGTAAAGGGCCTTACCACCTACGTCCTTTCCATCCTTTGAAACGGGTTCAGTGGAATTCTTCTGTTTGCTTCCTAGTAAACATAAGCAGGATACTGATGTATTTAGCAAATGTATACACTTTTGAGAGATGGCAGAATTTTCAAAAATGAATAACTTTATGAGAAGTTACAAAGTTCTTCCACAGTCTCTAAAATACATATGCATGTAGCATGCTGTAGTAAAGAGTATTACCATCTACATCCTTTCCTCCCTTTGAACTAGATTCAGCTGAAACCTTCTGCTTGCTTCCTAGTGAATATAAGAAGACAAATGGCAAATTTTTGCGATTGGCAACAGTGAACAGTTTAAAAAGTTGTTAGAATTTCAATGAAGTTACAAAGTTATTTCAGAATGACTAAAATACTAAATGACTGCATAATCTTGATAACATAAAGGGTCTTACCATTTACATCCTTACCACCCTTTGAACTAGATTCAGTGGAATTCTTCTGTTTGCTTCCTTGTGAACATAAGAAGAGAAAATTGTGTATTTTTGTGATTGGCAAAAGTGATAACAGTTTACAGAGTTGTTAAAATTTCATAACTTTACAGGAAGTCCATCCACCCATTTTCATCCACATATCTGGGGCCGGGTCACGGGAGGTGGAAACTTAAACAAAGAAGCCCAGACCTCCCTCTCCCCAGGCATTCCCAGGCTAACCAGGAGATATACTCTCTCCACCCGATGAAGCCAATGGGACCGCATCATCCGCAAAAAGCAGAGAAGAGATTTTGAAGCCACCAAGGCGGCAGCCTTCTGACACATGGCTATGCCGAGAAATTCTGTCCATGAAAAATGTGAATAGAATTGGCAACAAACGGCAGGCCTGGCAAAGTCCAACACCCACAGGAAACAAGTCCGACTTATTGCCGGCAATATGGATCAAACTCTCTCTGCGGTTGTATAAGGACTGAATGGGCTGCAACAATGAGCCAAACACCTCATACTCCCACAGCACCCCCCACAAGATGCCCCACAAAACATATGTAGACTAGATGGGCGAACTCCCACACACACTCAAATATTCTTGAGAGGATAAAAAGCTAGTATAGCATTTCATGACCAGGATGAAAACTGCATTGTATCTTGAATCTGAGGTTCAACTATGGACAAACTCTCCCTTCCAGCACGCTGGCATAGACCTTATTGAGGAGGCTGAGCAGTGTGATTCCCCCGATAGTTGAAGCACATCCTCCGGTCCCCAGTCTTAAAGATGAGGACCACCACTCCGGTCTGCCAATGCAGATGCACCGTCTCAGGTCTCCACGCAATGTTGCAGAGGTGTGTCAACCAAAACAGCCCAACAGCATCCAGTCTTTAGGAACTCAGGGGCCCTACCAGCAATGAGTTGTTTAACTACCTCAGTGACCTTACTCCCATAACTGGGGGTAACGTCTTCCCCTTATCCCGAGAGGCTGCTTCCACTACAGATGCGGAGTTTGGGAAGTTACAAATTTATTGGTAACATGCTGTAGTAAAAGGTCTTACCATCTATGTCCTTTCCATTCTTTGAAACCGATTCAATGAAATTCTTCAGCTTGCTTCCTAGTGAACGATCATAAAAAGAAAAATGGTAAAATGGTGCATTTTCTGATTTGGAACAGTGCTAACAATTTACAGAGTTGTTAGAATTTCATAACTTTATAGGAAGTTACAAAGTTATTTCAGAGTGACTAAAATACTGCACAATCTTGGTAACAGGCTGTGGTATATGGTCTTACCATCTGCATCCTTTCCATCCTTTGAAACAGTTTCAGTAGAATCTTTCTGCTTGCTTCCTAATAAACACAAGCAGGATAATGATTTATTTTGGGATTGTGCACAATTCAGATAGATGGCAGAATTTTCAAAAGTGAATAACTTTACGAGAAGTTACAAAGTTATTTCACAGGCTGTAAAATATATATCATATATGCAAGGGACTGCAGATGCAAATTAGCTTTAAGCTAACTCTGGTGCAATGCATCCAATGGTAACATTTATGTTAATATTGTACTTTTTAAATAAATTAAAGTAAAGTAAACACGCTGTAGTAAAGGGTCTTACCAGCTACATCCTTTCCTTCCTTTGAACTAGACTTACTGGAGGCTTTTTGTTTACTTCCTAGTTTAGAAGCAGAAAAATAGTCAGTTTTTAAAATTTTGAACAGAGTTGTCAAAATTGAATTAACATTAAAGTGAATGTTAAGTTACAATTTTTTCCCACAACAACTAATCACATCCGTTTTGACATTTAACAAACCACTGTTAAGGGTCTCACCAGAACTGGGTGCACCGTCTGCCTTGTAGATGCTTTCTGGTAACATAATTACAGTAATGTTTTGTTGTGATAATAATGTTTTAATTGCATAATGTTGTGATTGCATGCACCACTGATAAATCACAGAGTTATTGAAATTTAATAGTTGTTGAGAACAACTTACCAGAAAGCAATCCCACAATAATGACAACAATCAACTATAAGAAAAAAAAGGAAAAAATTAAAAGGTTGAAATCACATAAAACTGCATTCTGCATGTCTCTATTGTCTTGAATGTACAAAAGGAATTCTAAAAATGTTGGGATGCTGTGATTTCCAAATTATGTTTATGAAATTTACAGTGATTTGAAAATTTCAAAAATCCAGGTTTAATTCATGATCAAAAACAGAAAACATAGCAGATGTTTATTATTATTATTATTATTATATTTTATTATTTCTTGAAAAACCCTAGCTCAGTTTGAATTTAATGACAGCAACACATCTCAGAAAGGTTGGATGAGGGAACAAAAAAGAAAAAAATGTAAGTGGTGCTAAAAAGAAACAGCTGAGAAACATTTTGCGAGTAAATAGGTCAACTGGTTAAAGGTCAGTAACATGATTGGGCATAAAAAGAGCATTTTAGAGAGACAGAACTCAGATGTAAAGATGGGCAGAGGTTCACCAATCTGCAGAAAAGTGCATCTACAAATTGTAAGATAAATAAATAAATAAATAAATAATAGTATTTCTCAATGTAAAAATGCTAAAACTTTGAATATCTCATTAGTTACACTACATGATATCATCAAAAGATTCTGGGAATCTGGAGAAGTTTCTGTGTCAATGGAAAAAGGCTGAGCCACCCACAAATGCAGGTTAAAGCTCTGTCAAACAAAAAAGAAACCTTAAGTGACATGATTCAAAAAGGGCGCTGTTTTCTCAGTGCCGAAGCTCATTTCAAATGGACTGAATGTCATATTTGCACATCATCTCCAAACAGGACATCTTGTTGTATTTGCAAATCATTGCATTCTGTTTTTACATTTTATACAGAGTCCCAACATTTTTGCATTTGTAATATGAATAAATATATATATTTGTATAGAAGAAAATGTAATGTTACCACTCGCATCATGTTTGCAGAGGAACCTTGAAAGCAAAATAAAGTTAAAAATGAAAAAGAAATTCTAATGAGGTGTGTCAAATAAGCTCAATATTTTAGTTTCTACTGTCCTTTTTTTTAAAAAAAAATTACCTTTATTGGAGTTGGCTGTATTAAAAACATATTGCCACAACAAAATGCTACTAAGTTCTAATGTGTTGTAAGTGTGTTAAATGTCTTTAAAGCAGAAAGTACTTTACCGTGGCAAACCAAAAGAGACCCAGGACAGGACTTCTCGCTGGATTGGTGTGTTTGCAGGAAGCTCTGTCTGGCTGAATGACCGCTGACCGCTTCTCCACTTAAATACGCCCCACAATCAGAAACATATCTAGTTACCTGTGGGGGGTAAAGAGATCTACTGCAATCATTTCATCCAGAACACACCCAAACAAAACAATGCCTTTAAAAAAGATGTAATTCGAGAATGTTTGCCAATAGTCATTTCACTAAATCTACCCATTTCCCCATTCCACAAATTCGAATACAAGAAAATTAGTATTTGATAGTTGGAGGTCAACAGCTTCACCACTCTTTTCATACTGACTTTAAAACTCATTTTTTTGCTGTTTGATACAGGCAAATGCAAATTCAAGGGGGTGGAGGTGTCATATACTCAACCATAAAATAACCAGGTCACAAAGACCCACATTCACTTTAGCTAAGTTACATCGAGCGAAAATATACTCTTTTGATATTTTAAAAATGTAATTAAACTGTTCTCTTTTATAAATAGAACGTTTCATTTGCCTTCTTGTCCTTTAGAGAAGGTTGTGTGGCATCTGAAACTGCACAGCTGCACTGAATCCCATAATCCAGACAGAAATTTGGCTCACTCTTACAGTTAAAGGCAGCTGTCATGCTATCTTTGCAAATATAAAAGGATGATTCAGGTGCAAGTGGCTGATAGCATACCACCTATACCTTAAGTCAGAACCAGTAATAGTGTTATTTTAGAGACAGTTTCACTGTTGTGGGTATTTAAGGTAGATAATCTTTCTCTGGAACCATGTGTGGGTACATCAAGTTTTATTCTAAATGAGGTTAAACTAAACTGTTTTGGAAAAGCTCTTCCATGTTCTCAATGTGCATTCTCCAGATTCATTTCAAACTAGTCCAGTGATTCATCAAATTTTGTTGACCAAGCCATGAGAGTTAAACTATTTGAGGGAGTTTGAGTTAAACGTGATCAAATAATTTAAATTCTTTCTTTCTATTTTTTAAAATGAAAACTGGTGACAACAGTGGCTTATTTTGCATATCATTAAAAAGGCTCAGCATCATTAAAAAGGCTCATCAACAGCTGCATTTCCTGAGGAAGCTGAAGGGGCTGGGGCTGGGCTCTAGCATCCTCAGTTTCTTCTACAGGTGTGTGGTGGATAGCACACTGACTGCATGCAACACTGGGTGGTACTGCAGCTGCACCAAGACAGAGAAGCAGGCACTGCAGCGGGAGTTTTAGTCTGCACAGAGGACCACTGGATGTGGCTTATCGGCCATGTCAGACATTTATACTAGCAGATGCAAAGACAGAGCAACCTACAACATGAGATATTCGTGCATAGGGATAGGTTTTCACCCCTTCCCTCAGGCTGGAGGCTGCGCAGCATCTGGTTGAAGGATAGCTTTTTTCCGAGATGCTGTGAGACTGTTGAACATACCTCTGAATTCACATAATTTGCATTGCTGCACATTTTAATAGATTTTTTGATTAGGAAATTATTATTTAGAAGGTTGCTTTTTTTTATTGTTTTTATTCTTAAGTTTATTTATATTTTTGCTTTTATTATTATATTGTAATTAGGTTGTTACCTATTTATTCGTTATTAGCACCGGGACCATCTCATTCTGTTATGTTTCTTCATGATGAATGACAATAAAGAATCCTCAAACCTTGTGATATAAGTTAAAAGATGTGACACTAAAAGCCTTTACATAGCTGAAGGAAATGCTTCATATGGGTTTTCCACAAGTGACACATTATATCCTATAAATATGAAACTATTGTTAAAGCAGAACTCGTGCTCATAAAAAATGAAAAGGAAAATAGCAGTTAAAACAAAAGATATGAACATAATTTTTTTTTAGCTTTAAATTCTGGCACAAGAATGTTATTACATATAAAGCAAATGCAATCTTGTTCTTTATTATTAAGTTGGATGTACTTTGCAGTAATAATCTGTAAGTTTGTTTTCTTTAAAGGAAAAAAGCAAAAGATCCTTTTCATTTAAGTAGTTGAATTCTCTGAAATAGTTGAAGGGCAGTGGATGAGAAAAATAAGCAGTTAAGTACAATATAAACCATTTCTAAGGAAATTTGAAAATTTTCTAAAAAAATAAATAAATAAAATAATTAATCATTAAAAATAAAGCCTTTAAATGTATAAATTTCCTCTAGTGATGACACATCTGTAAATGCTTAGGAAGACCACCCAAACGTTTTGGCCTTACCTGCTTTACCCTATTTTATTTTCTAATCATCTACTGCTGATTGCTTCATTTCATTTACCTGTCTGCATTTGGCTGTTGCACTTCCAAGACCAGAGTATGACTGCCCTTTCTTCATCGTCCGCCCTCTGCAGTGGTTGTGTGTACGCTAATTAAATGCCCTTTGAGAAGAATACCTACCTCCTACTGTTCAATAGCAGCTGGGGATGGTTTCTGTCTATTCATACATCAGCATTACACTTTGTCATCTGAAAGGGCTGGTGCAATATTTTACACTAAATTGTGCTTTGGACTGGATGCCAAAGTACAAATGACAGCATGGTGTACACTCATTTATCATCTCACCCTCCCAAACATACACATACCACCCTCTCTATCTCTCTACCCCCCATCCCCTCGTCTCCATGGTGTCTCCATGCTCCTCTAATGAAGGAGGGAGACCGCAGAGTTTGTGTTGACCACCGGTTCCATTTACCAATTTGTGTATTTGACTTTTATCACCACGCAGGAGGTGGTGTGATGATATGATGCACTGATCGGTACACATCTTGAGGATAAATGATTGATGAGTGTATACTGTGGTATTCTATATTTATCTGCTTAATAAAACTTTTTATGTTGACATCTCGAGCCAGACAGTTGAGATAGTTTTATGAGTAAATTGAGGGGAAACCCCATTTCATTTTCATCTTATGTTGCCACTCAGCATGCCTCTGCATTAGTGTAGGAGTTATGTTATATTCTGCTCACTCTTGGTCATCTGAAACCTGTCAGAAAAGTACCAGGAAATGATGTAAAATCTCAGTTTTCAAACAATATGGATTCGATACTTAAGCCGTCACTTGATCATTGTGAGTCAGCTGAATACCTGCCATGTAAAGAATTTAAAGAGAGAAACAGCTACATATTTATATGTGTTATTTATAAACCACTTAAATTCTGTAAACCTCCACTTACTCCTTACAAATGTACAAACCCTCACAATGCAGCCCATCTGAATAAAGCTGAAGCACAAAGCCCTCACATTGTATGTAAATAAATACTACTGAGAATCCCGGCTCCTTCGGTGCAAAAAGCATTAGGACAGTCAGTTGTAGTAGCTCTGATGTTCACACTCACACAGTGTATACCTACTGTATGTCTGTGCAGCACATCCATAACTGCTCTTTAATGAAACAGATGGTTAAGGGAAACATGAAGTGACACATAAATCTGGCTATAACATAAAGCACATTGGTCACGCTATTGGCAGGCAGTATTGCTGCTCTCAGCCACTCCCTGAAGTTGCACATCTTTTTTTTAATATAGGAATATCTGTTAATTTGAAATCTTGCAATTTTGAGATACGGGCAGAGAGAGAGAGAATGTTTTTCTGTATACACATTATATCCATTGGGACTATCTTTGCCTTCTATAACCAGCAGTTAATATCTCTTGCAAGAGAACGTGGCCTGAGGATAATTATGTAAAGCAGAGGTAAGAAGATGAAAATGTGCTAAGGGTTTAATTATCACTGGGAATGAACTTCACATTGCATGGAGGCAGGGAAGACACAGCACTTATGAAATGCAGATTTTGGTAATATTCCTTTCGAATGCAGCTCCCAGTGACTGCGACACTTTCAGGTCACATGAAATGTTGGTCTGCTGATATCTTGTCGGTTATTTGTTGGTGCTGCTTATTAGTGAGTGCAAGAAGGAAGCTGGGAAGGAAAGGGATAATGGTGCAGACTATTACCACAAATTGCATCAATCCTTTTCCAATCTGTAGAATGTTGTTTTGGGAAGCGTTGCACAATATTGGGAAAATACTGCATGTTACTGTGTCTGTTGCACATGTCCGTTAGACCTGCAGTAAAATATGTATTACACGCACTGCACATACTCTGCTGCTGGGTTATTTTACGGTTGAATTAATTAATTCTAATGGAATTTAAGAGATAAGAAAAGACGTTGTTTTCAAGGATGAGCGGTGAGTGAAAAGTTTAGGGGCTCATTGATATTTTTCTCAGGCCTTCAAAAATCCTTCCAGACCTTCCAGTGACCCACTATTTAATACATGCTGTAAAAACACTTGTGCCCCAACACACACGCACGCACAAACCTTGTATTGCTCTTAAGTGTTCCTCTGTGTGAAGTGTGTCTGTCAGTGGGGCTCTTGCACGTCATCATTCATCTTGCTTCCTGACAACCATTCAATCAAACACTGGCCTCCAGGATTGAGCCAAAACCCTTTTCCACAGGGACGGCTGTTACTATGGTAACTGTGGAGGTGTGCGACCCACCAGCAAGCCAGAGAATGCAGTGTTGTTTTGTTTGGGTTTGTTTTTCACTGAGAAAACACCAACTTTGTGTTTGTGTATATGTCTCATCCTGCTTCCTTCTCTCTCGCTTATCCCCATGCGGAAGAAGCATATACCTCCCGCTCTCAGTTACAGCCCTGAAGCTTGTAGGTAATTGTGATGTGCCAAAGGTGTCAGGATACTTGGTTTCCCCCATCAGTTGTCAGCCTGGAAAATCGGAACCTAGTTTTCCTGCACAACACTGATGCAGCATGTCGAGATAGAGCTAAGAAACATGACATTTTAGCAATAATAAATTAATGCCGCATTTGGTATGTTTGCAACTGGCTTAATATGAGAGAGCCTGCGCTTCTCAAAAAGGTTATTAGAAGGCAGTTTAAGGCTGAAGTGGTCGCTATGTTTATGACTAATTAAAAAAGAAAAGGCTGTAAACATTTCTGTATCAATTTTTGTTGCCTAATGTTAATCTGTTGGTTGTTTTTCACAGGATAACTAAAAATGTGGACCAAAACCATAAGGATTCATCCTTTGAGAACCATTAATGTCTATATTAAACCAATAAACAACAATTTAAAAAAATTCCCCGTTAAGTGAGCAATATTAATCATCGTTCACTGAGTCCAGGCAAATGTGCAGACGTTTTGACTTGTACACCCATCTAAACATTTTTGGAGACCACACACACACACACACCTCCTCCATGGCAATGTCAATCCACTGATCGTGGCATCCTCCCATGTTGGGACAGTGTGTGCAAAAACCGCTGAAGAACAGCTCGAAGAAGACAAAAAAGAGCACCAGGCTTTGACCTGGCTTCCAAACACCCCACGTCCCAATCCAGTTGAGCATCTTTGTGATGTGTCACAACAAACTCCATACACAAAGTACCCTTAGGACACAAAGGAACCAGACACCACAGAACACAGTGAGGTCCTTTTTCCAGGATACAGCAGATCAGTTTTTGCAGTATACCCAAATTAATTAGTCAGCTTATGTCCTTGTTCAGCAGCTATTTCAGCCAGGATTAGCAAATTTAGATTGGCATCCAAGGATCCCATAAAATAAAATAAATCAAAATAACATTAAAATAACTTATCTTTAAAGTTGCAAGCTGTTGTCGAAAAGACTTCTTGATTTTTCAAGCCACGTCCACATATATTCTTTCAGTCTGCATTTCTTGCTTTGTGATTGATTGAGTGTCTAAAGAATTTATGCCTAGTCTGAATCTCTGCTGCCCCACAGCAGAAATCATACAGCATGTCTTACTTGGAGCCTATGTTGCTATTTTCACTTGACATCCTCTTTTGTCTCTGAGTAATTAAAGAGAGGGTTAGAGCACAAGCAGTGACAGTAAGTCTGAAGAGATGGCCACTGTTCTAATTGGAACCACATGTCTCCATTCTTTATATATATATATATATATATATATAACAACACCAGTTCAGTCTTCTTTTAAACCAGCTGGGATTTAAAGAACCTGCTGCAAAATGGGTGTTTGCTGAAAGCTTTTGGTTGCATAAGTTTCACAGGTGCTGAACAGCAAATAACACTCCTGAGAATTAGGAGTTCTTCACTTTAGGGATATGTCTCAAATTATGATTAATCACCTTGGAAGAAGAGACTTGTACTACACTGGTTGCGCCTCGCACTGAACTCGCAAACGGTGAACAACAAATGTGGAACAGCATATGGTCATGGCTCGGATGGATGCTGGTTCATCACAATGTGATGTTTCATGTAAAAGCTGGGTGGGTGTAGCTGATAAAATATTAACCAGGGAGAATATTTATGCATGTGTTTTCATTTAAACCCGACAGGCTTCTGTTGTCAAGGAAGTGCTATGAGCTGATTCATTACACTGGAGTATCATGTTTACTCAGCTTGGCGCTGTGTTATTTCTCATTCACAGCCCCTATGGTGCCTATGCTTGTTCATGTTGAACGCTGTTACAGTCAACTGCCAATCTGTACTCTGTTGAGCAAAGCTTGCCTGCTGACAAATGACCTGGAGTAGAGGTCCAAGGAGAGTCCTGTCAGAGCCAGTCAGCACTGTGCTGCTGCATCAATCTGAGTAAAGGCGGGCTGGGCTACTGGAGGGTAGTGTCACAAAGAAACATAACTATGGTTTGTAGTGAAGTGCTTGCACAAACAACCTGTGGGATTTGTTTGTTTCTGACAGTCTCCCAACCCTCCAGGTGTCTCAGAAGGATTTGCAAAAAAAAAAAACAGTTGGAAACATAAGCTGATAAACTGGAAAGAAGGGATGCAGCAAAATGCCATATGTGCAATGACTGTGACAGCTCATGAAACTCTGGCTTCATTATAAGCTATGTGTAAGGTATCTGCTTTAGGGATAAGCAGTGTGCAATTGAAAATCCATCCACAATGCCTTGATATAGAGTTTTACTGGCTAATTATTCACTTCAAAACTGCTGAGTATGGTTATGATTCACAGGGAGAGGAGGCGAAGAGGGAGCGAGCAAATGGAGACCCGATGCTAGACATAAGGCATCTGAAGAATAATACCATAACATGAATGTGAGCTGAATTCTTCAGTGGTTGATTTCAGTCTGGGGAGTAATAGGAAATAACATAACATTATGAGACTGGGTACAGAAACAGCAGGTTGTGCAGCCAAGATAAAGCACAGCTTTCAGTGACAGTTGTTGTTGTTGTTTACCAAAATAGCTATAAATGAATCAGTATATTTTCCAGACCTATTCCTCGACTGGTGCCAAATTACAGTATTCTTTCATACACAAAATGCAACAGTGTTTCATATGAAAAACAGGTTGGGTGAAACCAAGAACGATGCTTTAAAAAAAATAGTGGACAATACACACAGAACTAGGAAATTTTCTCCATAACTATAAATAAGCAACAAAAGTGCTCTAAACAATAATTTGTGATTATTTTTTTATATATATATATATTTTTTTTTTTTACTGCATATGTGTCCTTAAGCAAAACACAGAATCCAGGTGAGGTGGAGACTAAATCTGAAAGTCACAGAAATAAATATCTCTCCTTCAAAATGAGAGCCTGTCAGCAAGAAGGAAGTTACAAGAAAACTTTGGGGACATGACTGAGCTCTGTGAAAAAAAAAATAGGACAGGGGCCTGGGGTGTCCTGGTGCCAGGACTTACATTTAAATCCATGACAAACTGAGTTCATTCTTCTTACCTTAATATATAGTTTTGGTGCAACAACCAAACATAGCTTGTCCTTTGGAAGCACTTCTTCTGTACAGAACTGGTGATATTCTGCTAGGGAAGGAGCACACACACCTTTCGCAGTCAGTGTTTTATGATACGAACAAGGCAGAAGAAGCACCAAATTCATAACCCCACCCTATTTCTCCTTCAAACAAAATTACACAGGGACACATGCATATAAATACTTACATGCACACTTGAATGCCCCTCTTGGCTTGCGTTGCAACTCTGATAGAAAGATGTCTCACTCCAGGGGTGCAGTATTGCATTGTCAGAGGTGTGTGACAGATATTAATGTCATGGAAGAACATGATGGATGGAATTCCTTTATGATGTTGCTTTCTATCTCCGGTTCTGTCTCCCAGAGCCTGGTATGCAGCAGACAGATATTTAATGAGCTCTGGAAGCATCCATATCCGCTGACAGCCCTTCCTTAGTGGCCTCTTTGCCTAAAAACGGTCAGACGGGCGCTGAGTCCCAGGAGAATGAGGGAAGTCTATGACAGAACACCCTGACGTCTTGTAGTCGATAACAGGAAACATGGCTTAAATGAGGGAAGTTCTTTGAAATATGAATGAAAATTTAATTGTGGCAGTTCAAGATGTTAGTGCAGTTGACCATGCGATCCCAGCAAGGGATCGCCTATCCCAGCTGTCATGAGACGAGAGAAGGGTGTACCCTGGACAGGTTGCTGGGGAGGCTCATTATGCTTAGCTTAATTTCTGTCATTCTATCTTGCCTTCTTATTTATCAACATTAATATTGCTTATGCAATATTGGTTATGTATAGTTGTTTTTCCCTCTAAAGGATAGAGTTAATACACAATTTGTTATTATAGTATGCCAAAGCCAGTCAATGATTTTACCTGTGAATGGGGGAGTGTAAGTTCAACTGAAGTCAGGTAGCACTCTGTAGCTGAACATTTCCTGCTCATTCCAATGAGTCACCATTTATATTTTAAATGCTAAAGACTGAATAGAGACTAGGTGACATAACATGTTAATATTATACGCAGATTAGCTGAAGACAAAGAAAATCAAAGAGAGAAAGCTGAATGGAGGAACTGAGGGAAAGGAGCAAAGGAAAGTGAGACCTCATAATAAAATGTTATTTGAAGAAAATGTTATTTGAGTTATATAAACAAACAGCTAATGTCTATGCTTTATTGCACTGAGTGCAACTCTTTATTGAGTCTGTATCTATCAGAGCAACAATTTTGTGACTCTTGCCTCTGCAGTTTTACGGTAAAACTAAACTGACACCTAGTGGAGGAAATAGTTTTCTGCTGCAGACAGCATTGCTTTTACCTTAAGGTTTTTATTGATCCCAGTAGGGTAGTTCGCCTATTGTTTGCCATCCTCAAGGGTGATCAGTGGTCAGGATTAATCACAGAGCAGTCTTTTTGCACCTAACAACATGCAGCATGTAGCTGAAAGATGAATGAGCAGTGATGTAAAGACTGAAACAAAGAAACACTGCATCCATACATGAAGATATATCATAAATAATATAGAAATTGATATAAACAATAATTTAAACTGGAATCTTTTTCATTTAAAAAGTGTAATCATGTTGTTAGAAAGTATTAAAATGCCTCTAATGAAAAATTCAAGCAGCATACAAATAATGAACTATCCTTAGTTTGAAAGGTTTCCAAAGTTACACTGAAGCCTTTTAAACACTGTCCTACATTTCTACGGAATTTCTGCTTTATTAGGTTGTGAACAGCAGAGTTTGGATTATAAGGTAACACTCTAAAGCCACTGGACAACAGAGTCTGTCCAGAATGTCTCCATAATAAAAGCTAATTTTGGCTGCTCCCTTATTGCCAAGGGGTCGCCACAGCCGGTAACACTACATGTTTGATTTGGCAATTTTTTTTCCTCTATGAAAACAGCAGATGCCCTTCCTGACACAACTCTAAAAGGGACTTGTGTCTCCTCCCAGGATTGAACCAGGATCCTTTTACTTGTTTGGTGAATGTGTAAACTGCGACATCACGGAGCCACTCTAGGAGAGTGCCATGACGACTGATGTCATATATGCTGGTTTTGCAGACATATATGACAAGAAAACTAGACCTAATAAATTGGTCTGTGTCTTATAACTTCATCTGACATAAGCATGTAAATAATGGACAAACAGATGAATACAGAGTACATTTTATTTATTTATTTGGCCAGTTCTTTTCTGTGTGGAGTGTGCATGTTCTCTTGTGCTTGTGTGGCTTCCACAGTCCACAAGCATGCGCGGGGTTAGCTGTGATGTGGCTATCTTGAGATATGCAAAAACAAACTTCTTATTTCATGTTTTGATAACAGCTGTTAGCTTTGTAACCGTGGTCAGATCGGTCAACTACATGCAGATTTTCTTCACTCAGCAGGTTATTGCTTTACATTGATTTCTGTCTAAATATTTTCTTAAATATAAGTCTGAATGCCTCTCTTCAGTGTGCTCAATCTGCCTGCAGGTGCCAAAAAATAATGAGTAACATGTAACACAAGGGGGCACTACAGTTCTACTGATAATCTTGTTAATGGTCCATGCCCTCCATGCTGTTGAATACAAACAAAGGAGTATTTCTGTAAAAGTATTGCAAGGGAAGTGTTGCAAATGTGCTCAGCATAATATATTGTTTGTTTGTTTTTAAATGCTATTTTCTTTCTCTAAATAAAAGTGCATGGACTGATTCCTCTAAATCTGCCCGCAGTGGAGAATCTAGTTAGGTCTTGCAGTGGAGTTAGACGGAAGGAGAGCCACACATTATGAATTCTGTGCCCAACCTGAGGACAGTCCCATGCTCAGTGGAGGTTAGTGAAGCTTACAACTATTTCCTTTCTGCAGGATATTAACACCTGCATATCTGTCCAACACAGGCCTCTTTCTCTCTTCAGCAGGTTGAATGAGCCATTTCCTGTGGATGCCCTCTCACTCACCTTCTCTGCTTTATTGTTCATCTCAAATGTGTGACAGCGTGCTCACACATGATTGGTAGAGCAGTCCCTGCTGTGCTGTCTCCTCCAGGAAGTAGGGATTTCTGCTCAGTTCCTCTCCTTCACTGACCCCACAGTCAAACATGTACATATTTACAGGCAGAAGGGTGACAGGAGAGACATTTTGAATTCAGATAGAGGCTGGATTTAATGGGTGCATTGGAGGGACAGTGATGTCTGTTGATTTGAGTTGGATGGTACCGGGAAAGTACAAAGAGAGTGGAGATTATAAGGGGAGAATAGGAGCATTGCACAATTGGCAAAGATGAATCACTGAGGGAGAAGGGTTAGGCTGTGATAAAAAGTAAAGCTATCGCCTGTTCTGTCTTTCAGAACCTAGTGATGGTCACCAGATTTAAGGATCCATTTGTGTAACAGCTGGAATGCAAGTTTGGTTCGTACGGTCTTGCAATTATTAAATGCTGCGTTTAGCATTAACTGTCAATTATTAATCCAAGCGACCAATGACAGCCCATAAATCAAGAGTCAAATCTTTATTTATCACTGAACCACATCTCTTTTCTCTTCAGAACCAAAAGTGGGTCCATCCTCTTGTTTGTCATCCAAGGAGGAGAGGAAAGGGCCCAGGCGCTGGAGGCAGGAGGGTAAATATTTGTTTTGTGGTCGCTCTGTTCAGCTCCAGACCTCTGTGTGCCTCTTAAGAAAACTTTCGCCCGCACGGGAGCAACCAAAGCAAACAATCCCTCATCACGCCGTCTGGCTCGCCATGGACCCTTGTGTGTTTGTTTGTTCAGACAACCGCCATGACAGACGGAGGAACACTGCGAAGGAAGAAAACTAAGGAATGAGAGAGAGAGAAACAAGAATCTGAGAGGAGGGGAAGGAGGAGGTCATGCTTTTTCATGAGCTGCAGGACTGATGGAGGTTTACATCACAGATGGTGTGCTTGTCCTGTTCCCAAAAGCTTTAGTCTCCACAGAGATGGGTCCAACAGTATTTAAAAATAATTCTAAGCATATGTTGTAACCTGCCTACATGAAGAAAGACTACATGAAACACATAGAACAACCATCACTAAGAATTTTATGACAGTAATATAAGGGTCCTTATCCTACGCCTTTACCCTCAATTTGCTCAGGCTTTAAAAATATTCTTTTTGAAATAGTAATATTTATCAAATTTCTGCACTAAATTTAATAGGTGTTGTATTTTAACTTAATTGACAGATTTCATTCTGAAGTGTTTCAAGTGAATACTTTGGTAAAAATGAACTTAAGGCAACTATCCATCTGCTTCTGCATGTGTGTTTGCATCTT